>PVJX010037007.1:0-17245 GCA_004027295.1 Dolichotis patagonum | reverse complement strand
CGCTAATGGCCAATAGCTCGCCTCCACGTAGAACCCTTCGATTGGCTATAGACAGCTTATAAGCTTAGTGTAAGGAAGTGCTCGTTGCACAACACGCAGGGAGCCGTCAAGGACGGACATGTGATGAGGTTGTTGCCCGGTCAATAAAGGAGCTTGCAGAAGTCCAGTGTTCGTGTGCTCTCTTCCGCGGGACGGAGTCGGCGCCGGACACCCCAGAAAGACGCATTTAAGGTTTTTCTGTTTATCTTTAAATTTCCCACCCAGTGCTGCATCCTTCCAGCTTTCTGTTTCTCATACTCACAAAGCAGAAAGGATCATTCCACACAGCCGTCCACGGCATCATTCATGCACTCCTCAGATGTCCACGGCGGACCTACTATGTGCCAGCATCGTGCCAAAAAGAAATCTGCTCATGTTGTATGGATGAACAGGACCCATCCTTGCACAGGTAGGGAAACCAAGGCCCAGAGAGAAACGAAGACTGCACGGCTGCCAGCAGAGCCTGTCTCCGAGCACTAGGACTGATGCCCAGGCGAGTACTGTGCTTACCGTCACCAGCAGCAGCCCAAGCTTTCTGTCTGCAAGAAACGACACACCCTGGAGCCCTAAGACTGGGCAGAGCGAGCCCACTTCCCCCAAACTCCCTGGCTCCCGCTAGGCTGGTGGGGTTAGGAACGTCCTTCTAGCACGCTAATGCAGGGCCCCTCCGCTGCTCGAACTTCCAGGTATGCGGAACCTCCCCTGTACCCCCAGCTGCCTCCTCACCAGGCACAGCTGGAGCCACTGAGGCTGCAGGCGGCTCAGCCCCACTTACCTGCCAGCAGCATCCGTGAGCTGATGTCACCTGGGCTGGCCACTGCTCCTCCCCCACTCTGGCGCTGTTTGCTTATTAAAACCCACCTGCCACCCTCCTTTCCTGCACCACGGGAAGGTTCACTCAGCATCCCAGACTCCACCTGCTCAGGAGAGGGAGGAAATGAGGAAGGGGGGTTCATGTTTCGTAAAAATTAACGTGCAGCAGAACATCAGCTCTGGCACCCTAAGGCAACTGCTTTGAGCGGCAGAGGAATACTCGAGAGCTCCGATCACTTAGCCAGAAATCCTTCATAGTAGCACCTGTTACTAATGGTGCACACTTTGGGGGGAGTGTGGGCCAAGTCCTGCACTGGTACAGGATGGATCACCTCCCTCACCATCATCACCATCACTGTCATCATCGCCATCTACTCAGTACTCACACTGTGCCAGGCACTTGACCAGACACACTAAATCTAGTTTTATGTATACATGTTTGTGGCATCTCTGCCCTTTCTGCCTTGTCTTATTTTTCTACTCCTCAGGAGCAACCTCTTTCAATTCTGCAGGCTGATTCACCTTCACATCCACAATGCATTTGTAGCGCCTGCTTGAAGAGTTTGACAATTGCCACTTGGAGATGAAGTCTCTCACCAGCTCCTGTGTCCACCATGTACACACAGGCCACCCTCATGCTTCCAACAGGCTTATGCGGTCATCTTATTTCAGTCCAGGCTTTGCATGGCTGGGTCTGTGTATGGAGACGAGCCAGAGTGTGTCTGTCCGCCTTGGGGTGGGGGCCATGGAAACACACCACTCAGATGGGAGTGTAATTGGCTGGTGGCCTCTGCTGCTGCCCCTCTTCGTGGGCCCTTCTTCGTGGTCACTTGGGGTTCCAATCCTGCAGTCAGCGACTCAGCCTGGGCTCATTCCTGCAAGACGTGGCACACCTGTAATGGCATCTTTGGCTGGAAAACCCCACGTCAGCTGCTCCACTCTGAGACCCTCACTACAGGGCAGGCTCTTCTCCTCCTTCTCCTTCCCCTTCTTCTTTTTGTACCAGGAATCGAACTCAGGACCTTGTGCTTACCAGGCAGCTGCTGTGCCACTGAGCTAAATCCCCAGCAGGACAGCTCTTCCCAGTGAGTTCTTCTTTCGTTTTTAAGGCACCTTTCTCTACAGGAGAAAATATTAATTGTTAATAGAGTACAGATCATTTATTAGAAGCTTACTTTCCTCTGCATGGCTTCTGCTTTCTTGAGGCTTTTTGTCTATTTGGAAGGTTCAGTAGTGAGTGAATTCCCCAGATTTCCTGGTTAAATGGTGGTATTTATAAGTAGTCACCAAAAGGCCGACTGGAAGGCTGCTGGAAGAGTTGGGGGGAACTGGTTATGTTGGGTGATCTGGCTGGGAATTTTCTCCAGGAAACCCTGGCTCTTGATGCCTCTAATTCTATTCTCTTCACGGGTGAAACTTTGCATGCCCAGCCCTTTTCAGATGTCAGTGGGCCTCGCTGGTCAGCTTTCACACAGCCGCACCCAGCCCAGCTTCGAGCAGATGCCGTTCACAGCAAAGGTATCACTTTCAGGAATAATCACGTAAGGGCTGGCATTAATCATTCTTTAAAGATTTCCAATTTAGCTTTTAGAGCTACGGATAATTAGAATAAGCGAATACATTTTCAGTTTAAATACAGTGTGCAAATCCAGTGGAATATTGCGCGAAAGATCTAAACTCTGCGCTGACCTGACCAAAGCACACGCTTAGCTCACGCTCTGCCTTACTGAGGTCGGCTTTAAGCACTGATAAAACTCCAGGTGCCCTTAGAATGGTAAGGGCAAGATAACTAAATGCTGCATTCTTGTCCTCACAGACCCTATGTTCTTTTTGTGGATTCAGAGTCCCCGTTACACGTGCAAGACACGTGCCTCTGAAGGACAGGGACCCTTGTTCCACCCAGGGTCGGGGGCAGAGCTGAGTGCCGGCAGCCTCCCCTGGGATGGGCGCACTGCTCAGCGGGGGTGCGTGAGGGCTCCTCCGTGAAAAGGCTTCTGGAAGGACGAGTGGTAAACACGTGCAGTTCAGAGACATCTGTGTCACTGAAATTCCCCGGCCCCACCTTGCTCGATAGAACTGAGAGCCACAGAAAACACTTCTCAGAAAAACACACACTGACACTGATTACAATCATCAGTGCAGGATGAGAATCAAAAGCAGATGGACTACCTGTATTACAGCAAAATGGATACACAATTCAAAGGTTCCGTTTTATCCACGAGGTGGCGTTCAATCCATTTCCACTGTCCGACCATCACCAGTGTCCATCTCCAAAACGTCTTGTGTCCCCACAAATGCTGCACCCTTTGAAACAATAGCTACTAACTCCTTTCACATTTTAGTAGCTGCTTCTCTGCCTGACGTCCCTGTGAACTTGACTGCCCTGTATAAGTCGAATCACACAACATTTGTTATTTTGAAACTGGTATGTTTCACTTTGCACACCGTCTTCTTTTTTAAAAAAAATTTATTTAAAGAGAAAAAACAAAGAAAACAACCAAACAAAACAGAAAACGGATAGCAACAATACAGAATTCCAAAGGCAAAAAATAAAAGAACAACAACAAAATAAAAACAAAAGCACTAAGAAATCCGCCACTTGATAAGTTACATACTGTCATCCTTGGAAATAGTTGTTCAAGTTACAACATTAAAGCATACAAAGTAGACATTCAAACAGTGAGACTGTCAACAGTTCCGCTCAACAATCCAACAAAAACAGTAATGTGGTCATCTATCTTACACACTTAAACATACATGCAGTTACATGCTTTAGAGCACTTTCTTTTCCCCTCTCTCACTCTCTCTATATATAGATATAGATATAGATATAGATATAGATATAGATATAGATATAGATATATATTTTAGATATAGATATAGATATAATTTTTTTTAAATTTTATTTTAAGGGGGTAAAGTTAAACACAACAAAACAGAACAGAACAGGACATAAGAAAGCATACATTTCAAAGCTAGACAACCAGAGATCTTCACTATCTGTCATATTGTCTCTTGTTTTCTTCCAAATGGTTGTCCATATCTTTGCATATGGGGAGCTCATACTAAATAACATATCAATCTTTTCACAAGATGTGTAGTTTACTGGCTCCCACTTGCTAAGGGGGGGAGGGACACGGGATAGGGGACAGGACAACATGAGATGTTCGATTCTCAGTGCAAGCCTCACATCCACCCCCCAAAGAGGGGTGGTGCTCCTTGTTCTCCCGGCACCCCAAGTCAACTGCATGGTGCAGGTCCTGAGTGCCAGGGTCTCTCTCCTTGAGGCTGCTGAAAGTCTGCCACACTCTCAGCCATCCCCCAGAGAGGGGAGGAGCTCCGTGTTCTCCCAGTACCCCGAGTCAACCGCACGGTGCAGGTCCCGATGCACCCGGGTCCCTCCCCCTGCAGGCCCCCCAAAGTCTGCCATATTCACCTGCTATTTCTTTCTGATGAATTGACCATTCCATTTCCAAAGTTCTGAAATGGCCAACAGACCACAGAAAGAATTCTCTTTAGGCTCCTGTTTGAAACCAGCAGCTACAGCGATCTGCTGGCCTTGCTTCAGGGCCAATGCACGCAGTCTTCTTTTTTTAACATGTACCAGAATTCCATCTCTCTTAAAGGCTACATAATATCCCACTGTGTGTATAAACTACACTTTACTCACCTGTGGATATTTGGGTTATTGCCACCTTTTGCGAGTGGTGAATAGTGCTACTGGAAATAATGAGCATATGAATATGACTTTAAATTATTTATCTCAGTTTTTAAAAGTATGTATATATACTGAGAAGCAGAACTGCTGGATCATGTGGCAATTCTATGTTTCATTCTTGAGGAATCACCTAATCCTTTCCCACAGCAGTTGCACTATTTTACAGTCCCCCAGCAATGCACAGGTGTTCAGAATTCTTCACATCTTTTCCAACATTTGTTATTTCATGTTTTTATTTAATTGTAGTCATCAGAATGGGTGGGAAGCAGCAGATTGACTCTTAGTTGGTTCTATTGTTTCTGTGAAATTCTGTACAATGTCTAGCTGCTTCCCACACCCCAGGAAGCACCCTGCTGCGTCCCCTGATGCCTTGCACACCCCAGCATGGGTACTCGCCAACCCTGCTGTGCTGCAGCACTGCACCCTGGGCACCCCAAGTTCTGAGCCCCTCTCCTCAGCCTGTTTAGAGAAGGAGCTTCTCATCTGGGACTGGGAAAGGGGCTTTCCCAGCGGCAGGAAGTGACAGGAGGAAACTGGAAATACATCTTGAACTTTCAACCGGTCCTCCCATTTCCAACTGCAGATCAGTATGCACGCACACACACACACACACACACACTTCTGAAAGGCTGGGCCACCCCTTCCAGAGCCTCTGGGGAGTTCTGTGATGTCTACCCAGTGTTTCTCAGGCCCATTTTGGCTTAGGCTTCTACCAGTTGCCAGCCTGTACCTAGGTCCCATGCCTACTACTGTCTCACACCCTTCTCTCTTCGGTCTTAAGAATCTAAGTCTTCTTGGAAAACTACTTGCTGTCAACTTGAGGGAATTTCAGAAGGGAGCTGGTGTAAACGTGTGTTCAATCTGTCTTGTATAAGCCTCAATTAATAAATATGCGACATTTAACTTAAATTTTACTTAACTTATATTTAACTTAACAATATTTAACTTAAATTTTACTACTAAAATTTAACTTAAATTTTACTACTAAACTGAAGATGGGAACTGAAGATGGCAAAGTGTATCAGTGAAAGCTTCCCTGCCACAGAAACATGTGAACTCAAATGGGAGAGAAGGGGAAAAGCTGATTCATTTCTCATCTGTTCTGCACAAAGAAGAGAGGCATAAAGTTGTGATTCATTTATTGCCCCCTCACCCAAAGTGACATTGAGTAGCCCCCCCACACACACATGTCCATGTGTGAGACTCCAGCCCATCCAGCCAGTCCAGGGCTCTTTCCATTGCTCTTGGCTCTCAGAATCACCCCACCCTGCTTCCAAGGGCTCATAAATCTCTCAGACCCGCCCAACTGTCCAAAGTGTCCTGTGTGTAACAAAAGCACCTCAGCCTGACCTTTTTAAAATCACTGGACAATTCCTCTCTTCTGCAGTACTGAAGGCTACATACAGGTCACCTAAAAGATGCTCTGATGAAATAACAAGATTGTGCAGGATTCGTCATTGAAGACATCCTACAGGGGACAGTTAATCCTCGAGGAGGCAATAGGACTGACCTAGGGATTCAGAGGATGACCTTGAACAAAACTTCAGCCAGCGTCTGGCCTAAGCACCAGCTGCACATAATTTGTTGGAAATGAAGTCCTGGTGACTGACAAGTTGGCAATGATTAATTATCTTAATATTTGCTCTGGGTCCCAAAGATGTGCAGAATGATTAAAGAGGGTTTTTGGAAACAGTGACTTGTTTGCACTTGGTCCCCTAATTGTTTGCTAACTGATTCACCATAATTACATGTAACATCTCAATGCTCCCCCGAGTAAGACTTGCACAGCATGGGAATAAAAGGCAAATTCCCAAAGCATCAGCACAGTGGGAAGTAGGGGTACCCCAAGACACTCCAGAAGGCATCACAGATGTGGCCTGTCAACCCAAGGCTCTGACCTTGCATATTGCCCTGATTTGTAGACTAACCTGGGCAGCAGCTCACATGAACCTTGGAGCAGTGTAGCTTCACAGCAGAATATGGATAGAGTGGCTCAGATGCAGCCATGTGAGATTTGGGTGAGGCAGCAAGTTAGTCTTGCTGGCCCCAGGAGCCTGGGTGCCAGACCCGGTACTGGCACCGAGTGTTGGGGGGGAAACCTGAGGAGCAGAGAGTGAGACTGAGCCATGATGGGTCTCCCCGGGCCAGGAAAACTCATTCATCCCTCAGGCCTCACAGCTACTGGCCTCCAGGCTTCCCTGCCCAAAGAGAAGGAAGTCTGGACCCGGCCTCCTCGTGTGACAGGCGAGGAATGCCACTGATCCCATCACCCAGCTTTCACTACTGCTCATATCAGCCACTGCTTGGCCAATAGAGGATCGTTTGAGTGGTGAAGTAATAGAGGGGACATTCAAGACAGATCTTAGGGGCCTCAAATTCCCAGAAACCCCTCTTCTGATTTCAGAACGCCTTTACTAGTCAGCACCATGGACAGCGGTAAAAAAATCAGTTCTGCTTTCTGAGGACAAAACTAGAAGACTCACATCCTCGGTGAGAGTGCCCAAGTGGTCCTGAAGCCCAGCTGGCCTCTTACAGATGAGGAGTCTGAGGATGGGAGATCAGAGAGGATTTCCCGATATGGAGCTAAGTCCAGAAGCTCAGGACAAGCATGGTCTTGCTGTCTGTACTGTGTTGTCCCTCCTGGACCTCTGGTTCCTCAAAGCAGGGACTCAGCCTGACTCACCCCTGTCACCAGAACCTAGCACAGGCCAGGCACAAAGGAGGCACCTGGTTCACCCCACGTAAACTTCACTGTAAAGCTGGGTCTTCCCAGGTGCACCCATGAGCCAAAGTTATGGAAAACCTCAGCTGTGATCAGGAAGTCCCTGCAGCTCGGAGCTGGCACTGCCATGTCACACGGGCAGACCTTTGTGATATTGCAGCTTTTCCCAGCTATGTAAATTGTCTCCAATAAGGTAGAGATTATGAGTTCATATTCCCTGAATAATTAATAATTCCTAGCATGAATATGTGTAGGGTGTCCACATAAAATACTGCCTTGCCTTGAGAGGGAGGGAGGAACAGAGACAGAGACAGAGACAGAGATGAACACAGACAGACACTTACAGACATTTAGGGAGAAGAACATGATGTATCACCACTCTTACGCAATGGGCCCCAAAGCCAGCGCTGACCCTTTTGAGCAGGTAGGGCTCCCTGACCAGAGTGAAGACTGCTCATCATTACCCTGAGTAGAAGGGAAAAGTAAACTTTATGATTCACTCTTGGTTTAAAATTAGCTCCCCCTTCCCCAAGCCCAAACCCAGAACAAGAATCGATTCTATTAATCTTCTGCAGGGCACGCTCTGGGCAGCACCTCTGTGCCTACTCATTAGTCACCGCTGTCACTCCTCAGAGTGTAGGCGCTGCTGCCAAGTCAAACCTCCAGCAGGGAGCCGCATTGTGGACCGGCCCCAGGCCTCCGCTGCAGGTGCTACTTGTTGAGGAAGTGCAAGTGATGGCAAAGGCAAAGAGTAACGTCAGGCAAGGCGGCCTTTCATCACCTGTGGGAGACCCCAGCAGACAGCCCAGATAAGGATCTGGGGCTCCAAAGAGCACGTGCAGCTGTGCAGATCAGATCACACGTGGTTCCTGTGTTGACCCCCATGGCTCTGCTTCATCCACCAAATCAAGCCAGAATGGCACAGTGTCAGGTTCTGGGTCATCCTGTGACTTTGGCCTCATGCTTATCCCATCCTAACCCACATCCATAGCTCTAAGCCCACTGGAGTTAGGTGCAGGTAAGACAATCCACTCTGATCTCCGAACAAAGCTATCTCTGCTCTTCCCTCCTAGGAATGCCTGGCCGCGGGATCCCGCCTGCCTCCCTCCAGGCCCCAGCCAGCTGGAGACTCCAGGCTAAGCCAGCCACCCTCTCAGTGCCCCAGAGGTGGACCCCGTGTGTCCCTCCTCCAGCCCCTGCACAAAAGTGATTTACTTACTGCCTCCCTTAAGCTGGGAATTCTTGAGGACAGAGAGCCTGTGACATGGACACAGGCTGACTGACCCACACCCTTGCCATTCCCACTCCCCCCAGTAGGTGACAGATGAAATGATCAGCTGATTCCAGGTGCAGGGGTGGGCACACCTTAGTCCAAGGTGCTAGAAACCTCACCCACCAGCGGTCATGGGTTCAGGGTTAGCCCAGGAGATGTCACTCATGGGCAACAGGACCTAAGGGCTGGTCCAATCAGAAGGAGGTAAAAGACTGTGCCAGGAGAGAGGGTGAGGAAGACCTTTCTCTCTCCTGGTCATGAGTGAGGAAGGATAATGGTCCCATGGCCCTTGGCCATGAGGGGAGCTGAGTCCACTGTGTGGACAACCTGTGCCTGCTGGAAGCTGGAGATAAGAGACTGCATTCTCCTTGGCGTTGGGGAGCCTGGTCCTCAGCCACCCTCCGAGTTTCTACATCACAGTGCTTTTCCAGGATAAGCACAGCAGACTGTGTTCTCTCCATTCATTGCTGGAACCCTGAAAGGATACACTCAGCCTCGGTCCCCCTCATCCAGTGCCTAGAAGCCTACAGGAAACCTGAGATGCTTCCAAAGGAGAGTTCCAGCTTTGGGTCGCTTAGGCTCTGACTGAGAAACAAAAGCATGAGGAAGAGGAGATGAGTGGGCTAAATGCAAGGAGAACATCAAACGTCAGGTGGGGCTGGACACAGGGCGGGAGTAACAAACACCTCCCGCAGACTCTGTGGGCAGTCAGCAGGCACGTCACCAGGTGCTGGCTCCCCTCACCTTCCGTCCTGCCTCGTGGCACAGATGCTTAGGGGGCTCTACTGGATGCATCGTGGAATTCTACATTTAGGTACATTTCAGGAAACGCCTCAAGGGTATATTTTAACATTCACCCATGTAATATTGTTTTATATCTTTCTTTGCCATCAACATCACACAAAAACACAAAACTCCTTTATCTTACTATAACAGCCAGTCATACCTCCCCGCGGCCCCTGCTGATCATCATCCATGAGTTTCTGTCTTTGCAATCGATGCATGTTTCTGCTTTCCGTGTTCTTCCTCTTAACTCTTCCCTGACGGGTGGCAAAGCAGGAAGGGATCCGGGTGCACCGTCATCACATTTACCGCTTTGCCTGTGTGCACCTTCCATACCATGGTAACGGTGGGCAACAGGAGGCAAGCCCGGGGCACCTCTGTCCTTCACAGGTTAATCGCTGGGCAGTCCAGCTGCACACACAGCTGGAGCAGCTCCTGCTCCAAGACGCCAGCTGCCTATTAGGTCCCAGATCCACATCGCTCAGTACTCAGCACCAATTAATCCTAAACTGGAATTGCTAGGACTACGCTGCTCTGCGATCGCAGCGGCCCCGGGGAGCATGCCCTCTGCGGTCATCCTACATGTGCCTTCTGTCTCTTCAGTGAGGACCAGAGGGAGGAGCGGTTTCCAGAGAAGTGGACCCCAGGGGGTGGAAAATCACTGTCCATCCCCCTCTACTCCCACGTTTCCGTTGCATGTCAGTACATTACCTTATGCACTTAAAAGATGCATTTCAGAGCAGGACTGCTTTCCCCCGGCAGGCCTCCTGGATTTGAGCCCAGCTCTGCTGCCCACCACTGTCTGACCTGGGGTCTTGGGAGCTCCTTGTCATGATGTATTCAAGCCGGTAAGTGAGGACTAGCTGTGCTCCTCTGACACTTAGTGAGCACTCAGTATCTGAAAAAGCACAGCAGGACCACGTGGCATGTGTCACCTTGGTGAATAGCCATGACTTCCTAAGATGAAGAAACTGAGGCTCGGAAAGGTACAGAGCTAGGTAGCTAGTGGCTTAGGTAGCTAGTGTTCTCTGTTCAGAGACGCAAGCTGACAGGAGCTCCTGCCAGGCCCCGGTTAGCCGTGAAGGCTGTGAGTGGGGGCAGGCTCGGGTGTGAACGCAGATGGCCCCAGGGGGTGCTCCATGCACTGCGTTCGTGGGTCAAATGGCTGGGCTGACATTCAATGCCCCAGTGATTCCACCCTCTCCTTCAGCCCCCAGAGGGAAACTCTGCAGCCAGCGAAGGAGACAAATTAAAAAATATTCATTATGCTGCTTCACACAGTGGCAAAAGGCTGAGTCATTTAGGGCTCCATCCCTGGGGGAGTGGAGAGGAAGGCAGTGTATACATCTGCGGAGTTGTCAGCTGGAAACGTGATATACAGACACTTAGTCCCCAGATTATGCAATTCCTCTGAGAGGCATGAGTAATGCCTGTCTGGGAGGAAGCCCACTGTGAGAGCGGATGCGTAGGGAAGAGGTGGACAAGAGGGTGCAGAAACAAATGGCTAAAACGAGGCCCAGAGGCCCCTGGGAACTCAGCTCCCGGACTGGGAACCAGCCTGGGAGGTGCAGGCAGTGGCCGCAGGCACCACAGCACCTTGCTGCTCCGGGAAGAGTCTGATGGTTCTGAAACAAGGCTGGAAGGGCCGCTCCGTGGGCTCCTCTTCCCTCGGGCATCTTCAAGCTGCCCGTCCTACTCTGGGGCTCCCAGAAGGTGACCTCTGTGCTCTGCGTCTTTGACCATCCCCACCAGGGAAAATTCTTTGTATCTGTGACTGCCTCAGGTCTGTGGGTCCCACAATCAGGATGCATGGGACAGAGAAAGAGGTCCACACGGTCAGTTCCTGAATTCCGGAAGCTCCTTTTTATCCCTATTAGGAGAGGAGCGATCTGTGATGCTCAGGGACTTAGGAAACGTGTGTGTGTGTGTGTGTGTGTGTTTACTTACAGTACTGGGGGTTGAACCAGAGTCTTTGCACTGAGCTACATCCCCATGCCTTTTTAAATTTTGAGACAAACTCTCACTAAGTCACTACATTGCCTGGACTAGGCTCAAAACTGCAGTCCTGCCTCAGCCTTCCAGAGGGCTGGGACCACAGGCGTGTGCCACCGCTCCTGAGAGACTGCTGTTTACTGAGCATCTACTGTGTTCCAGGCAGGTGTCAATATTTTCTGCACATTATCTCGTTTCACTCTCCCATTAAGTCCTAGAAATAGAGAACCGTAAATGAGAAAGCAGCCTAGCACCTCAGAGACTGGACAGTCCCCTCCCACAAACCCCACAGCCAGGCGCCCAGAGAGACAATGAAGTCGAGTTCTCCCTATTCCAACGGTCTTGGTCTTTGTGCAGGTCGAACGTGGGTATTTGAGGTTTGTCTTGAAAACAAGAAGGGAAAACAGAAGCCCTCTTTGTAGGTGCACCGCTATTTTCCCAGATTCCGCCTCTCCCTGCAGTGACGCTGCTGCTCGGATGAACTCTCGCTGCCTGGCAGGGGCGGAATTCATTTTCTTTCCCCAGAATCCCCCAGAACTAAGACGAAGCGGGGCGGTCTGTGCGCTAACAAAGCTCCTCCAGCCACAGCGCCCGGCTGGCCTGGGGAGGCGTCACTCGGATGAAGAAGAAAGGGAACCTGGAGGACAGGACGTGAGGGGGGACTGCAGCCATGTGGGCAGGCTGGAGGTGGCCCGGGGCTTACTGGCTCTTGGACGTGAGGGCACATGTGTGTGCACCAGACACATCATAACACACAAAGGCACCACACAGCACATAAACACACCACACACACGTGTACTGCACAAATACACCGCAGCACACACTATATAAATACCCCCCAGCGCACACGCCACACACACCACATAAACACAAGACACACACACACATGCATCACATAAGCATGCCACACACACACATACACACCATTTACACATACACACACACACACCCCACACTATATGTATGCAAACACGGCACAAATGTCATGGACATACGCACACATTACATACCACAACCACACACACCACAAATTCGAAACACACGCATCATTATGCATGCCACACACACACACATCACATAAAAATAATATAATAGAGGCCAGGAATAGAGTTCAGTGACGCAGTGCCTGCCTGGCAAGTGCAAGGTCCTGAGTTTGATTCCTGGTACCCTCCCCCAAAAAGCCCAATATAATACACTACACATGCCACGCATACAAGCATCACACAAAACACACACACCACACACAATATACCTGCAATACACATATATCACTTGCATATACATACGTACTACACACACATACACATATGCACGTAGATCCCACATGTGTACACACCTCACAAACTATAACATATGCCACACATATACCTCTCTACATGGACAGAAAGTGTACAGAACACCACACAAAAACACCACATGTGCATATGTACACACCAGACACAGCACAAGTGCATCACACATATATGTACATGTCACACACTCAAGACATGTAAGCCTACAAGCACTGTAACTGGCATGGCACACACAGCACATCACACACACACGACACATAAGTCTATAACACATACATACACCAGTACACATACCACATGCATGTAAGCACACATCACATACAATACACACGTGTACACACTTCACCCACAACACACATAAACATCACATGCAGAAGACACACATGTACATGTACCACATACATTTGCATCTATACATATAACACACATGAACACATACACCAAACACAAACACAGTTTACACAGGTGTGCACACATATATACATTACACACGTATGCATACACACCTATAAACATGTAACCATACACACATCACATGCACACCAACATAGATACACAACACCTAAGTGCACACCCCTCCACACACACACATGGCTTATGTACCACATCACACATGCACACACATGCACACACACACACACACATGCACACACATGCACACACACACACACACATGCACACACAACTCAGAAACACACACAGTTCAGGTTAACACCTCCTTCAGTTTGAATGTAAGCCAGGTCTCCTGAGACAGCTGAGCATGGAAGTAAACAGTGCCAACTTCCCCGCTAATGTCCTCTGTATAAAAACAAAAGAAAATTTCAAAACACTAGGCTTGTCTGCACCAGCAGCTTTCTGCCAGCGCGAAGGGAGAGAGCGGCACTCTCCACTCCAGCCCCACGTTCTATCTTCACCCTGTCTGTCCCTCTGCTGTCCCTCTGCAGATAGAAACAGGGTCCTGCAGAGCCCTGGGTCCCTTTGGGGGGCTGAGCATTACCTTCTAGTCACTGTTTCCGGGCAGGGTGGACTCCACCGAGTGGGAAGGGGCTGTCTCACTTCATTGTGAGACAGTCCCTCCCGCTGCATCCGTTCAGCTCTGCCCAGGCTTGCTGCTGCCAAGCACAGCACAGAGCCCTTCGGGGAGCGGGCTTCGGCCCTTGAGGCGGGTTCTGTGAGGCTCAGGGAACTGATGGGGGCAGGTGCCTGGGAGGTGTTAGGCTGAAACTGTGTTGGAGAAACTCCACTTTATGCCACTCCTGGATAACCAGAGAAGGGCGAGCTACTCATAGAAAAGTGGAGGGCCAAGTAGTTGGCTAGGCTGGGGCCTAACACCCCAAATCCATGCCTGCTTGTGTCTCTCAGATGCTGGATATCTGCAAATAATTTTGTTCCGATGTAGTTTGAAACTCAGGGGTCAGAAATATCCCTAAGAATATTCCTACTCAGCTCCCATTTGCTCATCAATGCATATTTTCATTCACTGAGGAGTATTTTCATTTATCCAATCACTCATTCAGCATTATTGGGAGATCCAGTGGCTGCAAGGCTGGACACAAAAGGTAAGAACGTGAACAGAGTCGCTGCTTCATAGGGGTGTGGTGTTACTAGTGGGAGGGACAGAGGTGCCCTGATAATTCTCGTGTGAGTAAAAGCTTCACATTTGCTGAGCTTTTCCTGGTCACCAACACTGTGTCTCCCTTGCTTTTTCCCAAGAGAAAGAATACGCTGTGCCCATTTTACAGATGAGGAGGACATTGAGGCTCAGTGACAAGTCACTGGTCCCACAGCTATGAAGGACCATACTGGATCCAACCCAAAATCTTTCTGCCAGGCATCGGAGCTCTCTACTACCACCCACGCCTGAATTTCTTGAAGTGACTTGTTGAGACACGTGATAACCACTACATGGGACAAACCACGGACTAAGAGAGTCCCAGCAGGAAAGCAGGTGAGTCATGCAGGCCCAGCGAGGGCAGGTGACTCCGGAAACATTCCTGGCTATGGGAAGTGGGGGCTGAGGCTGGACCCCAGATCCTGGGGAGGACGGGGGAGCCGTGGAGGTTCCCGAGACGTGATGGACCTTCCAGCGCAGAAGCAGCCGAGGTGACACGAGGAGAAATCTCCCTGACAAGCAGCGGTGGAAGAGCAGGCATGTAAGCCCAACAGGTCCGCTCAGGCCCTCTGTGAAACCGGGTCATACCTGACACCGAGCACCCTCTTTGCCTGGAGTTTTCTACCTGGAAACGCATTTTACACACCACAGATGTCATTATTGCCCCTCAGGGGATGGAGCGGTCTGAGAATGCACCCCAAATGAATGGTCAAATTATGAAGGAAGAAATGGGGATCGGGGACAGTGTCTCGCACTGTCCTCCTCCCTCTCCTCCTCCTTTTCCATGGAGCCAGAGTCCGAGACAAGAAACGCAGTGCTGGGAGCACAGGCGGAGTGGTGCTGGTGGGGGGCAGCTGGCGTGTGTCAGAAGCAAGCCCAGGAGGCAGCGGGCTGCAGCCACACGGGTTCCAGCTCTGCAGAGCACTTGAGGACGGGAAGGAGGCCCGATCCTGCTCCCAAGCACTGTGGCCTTGGGCACACCCCTTGTCTTCACTGGCTCCTGGTGTCTCCGCAAGGGTCCAATGAACCCACGAAGCAGGTGTGCCAGGCAGGGTCCTGCAGAATAGGCAACCCAGTGAGGGCGACTGTGTATCTCACACCCCCCCCACACACACTCCGAATGCACAGGGTGATCCAAGCAGACAGTGAGCGTGCAAATTGTTAGACGTATCACAATAAAAGACAGTGCCTCGAGTCCCTCTCAGAGCACAGCTCCTCACCTCCACGGACTTCCCTATTGTTCCCGGCACTTTCCAAAGCAGTTCTGGAAGACGCCTCCTGCGTCTCTGTGAGGTGAGATTAAAAAAAAAAAAAAAGCCCCAGCCAATGCTGCTGCCAAGCGCCGTCCACCAGAAAGGCAGGCGTGTAGAAACACGAGGGTGTGTCCTCGCCCCTGATCCCCAGGTCTGGAGCCTTATGACTTCCGGCTCTGCCCCAAGTCAAAACGACCCTGCAAGGTCAACACATGGAACAGATTCAGGACATCGAGGCAGCCGTGAGAACACAACTAGACACACTCAGGAAAGAGGACTCCAGAGCCATCGCAGGAGGCTGAATGGTGGCGTAAGTGTGTTGGTTAAAGCGAGGGGAGTGTTTGGAGCGGGATTAGCGACTGTGCTTTTTACTGTAACACTTTTTTAAAAAGTATTCAGCATATTTTTAAAAAAGTATTCAGCATATTTTTCAATGCACATCATATATACCTTAAAGAGACAGGTCTTACCTATCCCCACAGCTATATTGAGATACAGCTTTCTATGGATTTATCCACATGGTTGCCCTGCAGAGCATTGGTGCACACGACTCCTGTGGTCACCGGCATCTGCAAACATCCCAGTCCCTCACCTCGTACCTTTGTGTAACCTTCACGCTTCCTTCCGTGTGCTCTGAATCAATGCTAGAGTAACTTGTGGTCCTGATACAAAGTAAATGTTGTGCAAATTGCTATTCTATGGCCGTGCTTAGGGCACCGTGACCAGGGGAACCATGTCCAGTAAGGACGTAGTTTTCTTCAAGTGTTTTCTATCTGCAATGAATCTTCAGAGGCAGCGCCTGCAGATACGGAGGAATGGACTGACTTCCAGGCTCGGCCTCCCACGGTCATGAGGGCTGGGGAGACTGAGTTCTGTCAGCTGAGCCGGCAGACGGAGCCCACGCAGGAGAGGAAACCGCGGTCCAGAGGCAGAATTTGTCCTCCGAGAACTTGTGCTGTTACCCTCAGCCTCCCACTGGCTGGAAGCGGCTGGGTCGTGTTCCGGGCCATGCGCCCCCCCCAAGCCCACTGACTGCAGGCCTTCACCGCGTCTGCACCGTCCCCGGCGCCCAGCACCCCCGGCCTCTAGATTGTATTTGATTGGACAACTGAGTCCTGGAGCCCAGCCAAGCTGAGACCCAGCCTCAGCATCACTCCGGGTGATCTGGAAGGTCCTTCCAGCTGAGAAAAGTCCAGGGCGCGTCAATCATCTGTGCCTGGCACACATGGGAGCAGGCACACCACCAAGGCGAGGCATCCTTCCTTTTTCTGACCCAGCTCAGCTGCGCAGCAGGTGGCCGGCTCTGCACCCGAGCTCTGCCATGTACCAGTTCTTAGTCCTGACCCCTCCTCCTCACCTGTCAACAAGGGACCAGCGGTGCCCGCCCCACTGCCTTCGAGGGTTAGAGCAAGTAGTGTCGTGAGCTGCTTGAGGAGCAAAGCACAACCAAGGTGCTCAGGAAATCGTGCCTAGCGATTGACAGCTTCCAGCGCCTCTCCGCCTGAACCCCCTTCCAGCAGGCTCCTGCGGGACCCTGCCTGCAGCAGCTGTGGTCAGGGACACACAGCCTCACCCATCTGCAGCCCTGCCCAGTCCCGCCTGCCCACCTGGAAAGGTTCCCGCTGCTCCGCAGTGCACTTCCTTCCCGGGTCCTCCCCGCCTCCTGCTGCACTTCCTGCTCTTCCTCCTCCCCTCCTCCTGCTCCTCCTCCCCCTCCTCCTGCTCCTCCTCCCCCTCCTCCTGCTCCT
>PVJX010037006.1:0-17227 GCA_004027295.1 Dolichotis patagonum | reverse complement strand
TCTACTTCATGTTGTATGTATTTATGTTATCTAAAGTCACTCTTACAAAAGTGTTCATGCCTACAAAGTACAAGTCAGAGTCCAAATTTTGAGGCCTATTTTGATAGTTAAGCTGATCCAGTGTACACCAAAACATGGAATACATTTAGTTAGTCTAATTCCTAGAAACTATTATAGTTAAATATGAAATGATACTATTACAGGCAGCTGAGCCAGTTAGAAATATTATAGGCAGTCAGACAGGGTTAGGCCCTCAAGGAAGCTGGCACAGAGGACCAGATGTCTGATGACCTTGGAGGAGACACCTCTCATTGTGGGCCAGATCTCAAAACAGAGGAAACACACCCCTTGCTGTGTGCCAGATCTCAAGACAAAGGATCAAACAAATGCATCTATATCCTGGGGACTGATATTCTAATTAGGTCCCTCTCACTCTGGAGCCACTATCCCATCCTTCCTTCTAGGGGAAAGGTCACAGCCCCAAGGGTGCCCACTTCCTACATGACTTGCTTTCCCATTTGTCCCTAATGTAATCAATTTTACCTAAACTATTGATTTTATTGGCTAACTATAGTTATGTCCCACCTCATGCCCATCTGCCTTGTGAGTTCCCAGTCTTCACCCACATTGAACCCATGGTCTTACCCTATAAAAATCCTTGGAAAAGACAGAGTCTAGAGCAACCCGCTCGGGACCCCCTTCTGTCTCTCTTCAGACAGAAGCTTTCTCTCAATAAATATATTCTACGCTTCACCTTTGTTGTTCCTAAAATTCTTTCTTCAATTTTAGAGAACATGAACTCACAGACATAGCAGGTTGGGAGTTTCATTCACCTATATAAATACTAGATTTATTATTGACAGAACTAGGGAAAATTCTACATGCTCTTAAAATGTACCTGTTTATTGACTAAACACTAAGGATAAATAAAGATTAATGTTAATTATAAAAGACTTATCCCAATACTGCCCAATAAATTTGAATGTATGCATTTTGGAGGAAACAATTCACCATTATTCTACTTTTAATATTTTACACCCTAGTTCTTTGACATTCTTATAAAATTTATATCTCCAGAATTCTCCAGCTCAATCTGATCCTCACATGTGCTTTTTTCAAAGCAACGTGTTATATATATATATCTCCCTGACAACTCTAACTTTCACCTCATGTACCTCATGTTGTAGCCTAATCTTAACCAAAGAGCCACCATTCTGTTCTGTATGTGTTGCCCCCCCTTTCCCAAAAGTGACCCAAATTCGGTTGCTTACTTAAGTTTCATTTTACTGGACATCAGCCTTACAACCCCCTCTATCTATCTCGGTTAAGTTTCAATTTCCCAAAAGGCCATAAACTTAAGTTTCAGTTTCTGGTAACCTCCTTCCCTACCCGGTGGTCTATCACAAAATGTGCTAAATTGTGCTGTTCTGTAAAATGATTAACCTAGAAAAGAAGATTCCAAAGGTTCTATATGTCCTAACTTCTATCTGGCTGAGTCAACAGTGACAACATTCTTGTGGTTTTTAGCTTTAAAAGCCACTTCCCTTAGCTGTAAGGCATGCAGTCTTTGGGTTGATCCTGAGGAGACTGTGTCACTAGGCCTAGAAATAAAAGCCTTTGCTCCCCAAATTTGATTTCTTGCTTCCTTGGATTTTATTCCGGGGTCCAAGCTATCACACCTCATTGCCTACATTCACAAATGGTGTTAATGTCCATCTCTCCCTAAGCTTCAGTGACTTGCTGATTGTCTCAATTTCCCAAGAATGAAGTAAGGATCAAAAAGAATGCCTCTTTAAACAACAGAACAAGATCTTCATTTGCCTCCCTTGCATCAGTCAGGAGAAAGTTTTCAATTCCTGGCTGGAAAGGCCCAAGAACAACTCTAAACCTAAAACAGACAGAAGAAGAGGGACTTTCACCCCTCACATCCCTTAAAAGGGAGCATTGGTGGTTCAGTGGTAGAATTCTTGCCTCCCACACATCCCTTAAAAATAAAAGATCAAAGTCTCAAGGAGAAAATAAAGTGGTATAAAAAAAACTGGTAAATAGAGAAAAGAATAACCAAAACTTTAAAATAGTAGTTAAAGAAAAATCACAGGCTACGGACACAATTATGACTAAAAGTTTCAATGCCTGTTCCATTATGCAAACTTTTTGCCCAAGGATTTTGCCCTAGAATAAGCTGGGATGAGAGGCGGGACCAAACAGCTTTACCTTGAAGTCACCTCTTCCTTCCCCTGTGAAAGCTTCCTTTTTCCTTTCCCAGTGACACAAAAAGAGATCCCACTCAGTAACATCAATGCCCACCTTAAGTGGCACCCGGGGTCAAAGGTTATATATGTACCCTATGCCACATGTTCCAGTCAGAGAATGCCAGGCTGTCTACAGTCATGAACTTCTCTCCAAGTCCTTGGAATAAAGGCCATATTTATTTTATATCTTCTTTCTTATTGTGCCAAAAACCTAACATCATGGTGCTGTGTGACTCTTATGGCAGAGAATATTAGCTCAAGTTGGCTAACCCTGCCTTGAGCCATCATGTTTTCCTCCAGGGCTGTTTACTTGCCACAGCTAATTCACATGCAACACCAGCCCTCTCACTCATCAGAGGCGAGCTACCGCGCGGGGTTTTCTGTTTCCATTTCTAAAATCTGCAAGCTGGTGGTCAGAAAACCTATCCTTACTGTCCTGAGGACATAGATGGCAGTTGTCACCATCCTTAGACCATACAGCATGAGGCAGAACTGTTCTTTTTGTTCCCTGGGCCCCCATCCCAAACTCTTCTGGTGGCTGCCCAGAGAATACGTGTTGGGACATTCCATGTCACACTTTCAAATTAGGTGACAGATTAGATTGATAGATGTGATCCAAAACAGCTTCCAAGTTCCTTGGGGGCACTAAAGCTCTTATTTCCCAAGGCAAAGTTGTTTTTTTCAGCTCACTTATAATTTGGTCACATGGACCATTTCCACTCCCCCAAAAAACACACCTCTGGGATGCCTGGTTCATAACCTTGGTGCTCTTGGCCTCAAAAGGCTATAAAAAGGCTCAAAAGGCTATAAAAACCAAAAAGCTTATCTTTTATGTATGCATTTCTCACAATGGCAGCAAGTTGACAGAAACCCATCATTTTTAGGCCTTTTTTACTCTGAGGATGTGTCTTTCTCTCATTCTGTCTTATAACTCTCTCCTGTATCTCCCAGACCAAATCCCATAGCTTTCTCAGCCAGAGGTTCCCATTCCCACTGCGCAGTCCTCTCACATATCCCTTGGAGGACTGCTGCCCTCTTGCTGCCCTCTGCCGTGTGTCAGTGTGTAGCCATCTTGCGACGGGTCTCAGGGTCAATGGGCGCCACCTTGTGGCCACTCGTGTTATGTTAGCCACAGCAGCTAAGCTGCCTATGAGCTCAACTGCTGTGGGTCACATGGTAACCAGGCAACAGCCTGTGTTTCCTTGTTACATGGTGACAAGTGACAGCCTATGTTTCCTTGTCGCATGGTGACAAGCGACCACTTTGTAGCCAAACATCAGGTAATTGTCCACACATGCCTGCCAGACAGTTGGCTACTCATTGGCTGTCTACCCCACAGCCCTCTCAGCCTCAGTCTCTACTCCCAGGTCAGGAACAGGCTGGCCCTGAGGGATTAGTTAATATACATGTCCCTTTCTCCCTCTCTGACCTAAATCAGATTAGTCATAAATTAGGTTGCTTCTCTGTTGATTCACAAAATTATATTAAGAAATTTAAATTTGTAACTAATTGTTATGATTTACATTTCAAGAATATTTATGTCATTCTGAACAGCACCCTCAGCTCACAAGAACAAGCTCAACTGTGGCAAGCAGCTAAAAAAAAAAGCCAATCACAGACAAAAAGGTTCACACTAGACTATTATAGCTCAAACCGGCCAAATATATTTGAGTGCACTCTAAATTTGTAATATAATTGTCAGTCAATATATCTGTTGTCTGTTTGTCCAGTCTGTTTATACTGTACAGATCATCTGTCCACATTTGTCCATTTGCCTGCTCTGTAAACAGGTGTTCCTTTTACTTGAGCTCAACAATATTTTCCTTCTCTTTTACATTTTCAGATCATTTAATCAAGGTTTATTTGGGTTATACATTTAAAAGCATGCTTCTACCTTGGTTACCAGCTGATTAAAATGTTAAAAGTGCTTAAACAAAACCCCTTGGGGTGAGGAGACATTGGACAGGACTTCAATTAAGAAATAAAAAAGTGGCCACCTGGTAATTTTAACCAGGTCTTATTTATTAATTGGAGGCCCCAATAATCTCCAGCACCTTACAAGAAATACCCCAAGGAAAGTTCATATGGCTGAGACAATTCATTGTTGCTGATCTGATGGTATATTCATGCCCTCAAATGGAGAATTGAGGTTGTTTAATGATGACTAGCATTTTCTTTCAGATCCAGACATCTGCCTTTTCCTGGTTCGCCAGCCAGGAGATTCAGGTCACATCAACACAAGGTCGCTAGTCAAATAATATATGTTATACTTAGATATGCTTAAATAGTGAGCAGTCTGAACAATGTCATACATTTCTTCAGTCCTCAAATGTTAAAGACACCCATGGCTAATACAAAACAATAGTTCCATTTCATGTTCTATGTTAAACTTAATGCCTCTACTGCACTGTACTGTTATCAATCTTGTAGATGTTCAACAACTAAAATTAAGAGATAATTATAAATTCTTTTTGGTTTCCTTTTGCTGGGATCAACCAGATATTTTCCAGAAAAAGGTTATATGATGCATATTGGGACCATAATTAACTATATTCAACAAGTCTTAAAATGACACTACAACTGATCTCTCTCTCCCAAATAAAAAGATAAAATTAATAAAGAAGACCATCCTCCAAAAATCAGATGGCATTAGACACTCTAAGAGCACAGGAGATACTTGTACAATTATAAAGCCTAAATGTGTGTATGACAAGTAAATGACATGTCAATTTCTAAAATTCCCTGGACCTTATCCTTCTCCTCCTTATGGGAAGCCATTACTAAAATTATACTCATAAATACCCTGTTGATTCTATTATTTGACTCCTGCATACTTAATTGATTGTTTGCCTTTGTCTCTTTTAGACTTAAAGCTTTACATCTACCCAAGATAAAAACCAGATGTGTTGTGACAGTGGAGACAGTTACCATCCTCTGTGGGCCAGATCCCAAGACAAAAGGCTAAACTTGGCCCTCAAACACCACAGGGAGACCTTCTTAAAGTGGCTTTTCATGTTTTCAACAACAGAGATAAAAATCAAAAGAAAAATAACAATCTGACCTTTTAGCAGTGACACTTGGAGCTCTGAGGCAGGTAAACTGAGACAAGGCAGAGCTGCCCAAGCCCCTCCCAGACCATGCATCAAGTGCAACAAAGAAGGACACTGGAAAAGATGGAAGACTGGTAGGCAGCAGGATACAGAGCCTCTCTGAGAGAGACAGCTCAGAAGCCAGAATAGGACATCCTGGAGAGGTCCGGACAGAGGGAGATGGATTATCTCAACCCAGGAAGAAAGTGAAAGGAAACGAGCTGCTCAAATATGAAGTCCTGGGGTTACCTTTAGAGAAGCTAAGATCAGCAAGCATGGCACTTTCACAGAGCCACCTGAATTCATGCCCAAGACCAGCCAGAGCACAGAACTAGCACCAATGCGACTGGCTCGAGTCGCCCCACATGCGACTCACCCAGAGGCACCATGGGCTCATGCAGCAGCCACACTGAAGTCAGAGGTTGGGAGGCCAGTGGAAAATGGAGCCAGAGAGGGACCGGCATTAAACTGCGGTGAGTGCTGGGAATAAGACCCTCCCATTGGAAAAGGGCAACCACCTGGATGACACATTGGAGTTGGGCAGGACGGCCCAATCTGGGAGCAGTAGTGACTTCAGTTGGTTACTCCACTCCCAGAGCAGATTGGTAGGATCTGCTTGACCTGTGGCCACCCCTGGCCAGGACCCAATAAGTCATCCCAAACCAGTTCCCTACACACAACACACACTGATGCAGTGAAGGCCCACAAAGGTTGGCTGGCCCAGAGGGGAGGGGCCAACATACACTGCCCCTGCTTGTACCTCAGTGACCAACAGCAAACTGGAGAGGGCAGAAACCCTTAGCCTGTGTGATCCAGAAGAACCATAACCAACAAGGAAAGGGGCTGGGAACTACACTATATACTTGTATGGAAGGAACCAAAAACATGATGAGAGAAAGAAATAAGAAAAAGCCCCCAGACCCTAACCCTGACAGTATTGATCCAGGAGAGGTAAATATAAAAAAGAATGAGGGCAGCAAACAGGGAACATCAAACACGGCATCAGCAGACATAAAGAGATATCTTTTGGCCCTCATAAATGAGCTCAAAACTGAAATATTAATTCAAGTTAAGCAAGATATAAGTAGATTAATAAAAGAAATGCTAAGCACCTCTCAAGAAGACACAGGCAGATCAACTAGAAAAAAAACAGCAAAGAAATAATACAACTGAATCATACCTGTGAGCAATTGGACTTAGTAGAAGTTTACAGTGTTCCACCCAAACACATCAGAATACACATTCTTCTCGGCTGCCCATGGGACATTCTCCAAAATAGACCATATTTTATCCCAGAAAACATTCTTAAGTAAATGCAAAGGTATTGAAATTGTCCCATGCATAATGTCTGAACATAGTGCACTGAAACTGGAAATTAATGGCAAAAAAAATTACAAACTGGCATAAATACATGGAAATTAAACAACAGCCTTTTGAACAACCAGTGGGCTACAGAGGAAATTAAAGAAGAAATAAAGCAATACCTACAACTCAATGAAAATGCAGACAGAACATACTGTAATCTGTGGGATGCAATGAAAGTTGTCTTAAGAGGGATATATATAGTAATAAAATGTCATATCAAGAAAACAGAACAAGCACAAATAAACAATCTAATGCTGCAACTCAAGCTTCTAGAAAAAGAAGAGCAAGTTAAATCTAAAGCTCATAGAAGAGAGGAAATTGTAAAGGTTAGAGCAGAAATCAATGCAATTGAAACTAAAAAACAATATAAAGAATTAATGAATCCAAAACCTGTATTTTTGCCAGAATAAACAAAATTGACACACCTCTAGCTAACCTTATAAAGAAAAAGAAAGAAAAAGCCCAAATTCAAACAATAAGGACCAAAAAGGGAGAAATTACTACAGATCCCATGGAAATTCAAAAGATCATAAACACCTACTTTGAAAATTTCTACTCACATAGAGAAGAAAGCACAGAGGAAATGGACAGATTTCTAGAAACATATGAACTACCAAAGCTCAACCAAGAAGATATAGCAATGTTGAATAACCCAGTATCAGCTATTGAAATTGAAAAGGTTATAAAAAAACTTACCAACAAAGAAAAGCCCAGGTCTCGATGGATTCACACCTGAATTCTATAAGAAATTTAGAGAAGACTTGATGCCAATACTCCTTAAACACTTCAATGAAATTGATAAGAAAGCAATCCTCCCTAAATCATTCCTGGAGGTAAGTATTACTCTGATACCAAAACCAGAGAAAGACCCAACCAAAAAGGAGAACTATAGGCCAGTCTCACTAATGAACATACATAGACACAAAGATTCGCAATAAACTACTAGCAAATAGAAGGCAGCAAATCATCAAGATTATACATCATGACCAAGTGGGGTTCATTCGAGGAATGCAGGGATGGTTTAACATATGCAAATCAATAAATGTAATACACCACATCAATAGAGCCAAAAACAAAAACCACATGGTCATCTCAATAGATGCAGAAAAAGCTTTCAATAAGATCCAACATATGTTCATGATAAAAACCCTTCAGAAACTCAGAAGACATGGTGTCTACCTCAACCTTATAAAGGCCATCTATGACAAACCAACAGCCAATATTATACTAAATGGACAAAAACTGAAAGCTTTCACTTTAAAATCAGGAACAAGACAAGGATGTCCACTATCACTACTCCTATTCAACATAGTACTGGAAATACTAGCCAGAGCAATTAGACAAGAGAGAGAAATAAAAGGAGTAAAGATAGCAAAAGAGGAAGTTAAATTATCATTATTTGAAGATGACATGATACCCACAAATTGGGAAAAAATCTTCATGGACAGCTCCTCAGACAAAGGACTTCTGTCTAGAACTTATAAAGAATATTAAAAAATCAGACACTCGAAATTCAAAGACCCAATCCAAAAATGGGCATCTGAAATGAATACACTGTTCTCAGATGAAGAAATATGAATGGCAAATAAATACATGAAAAAATGTTCATCATCATTAGTCATGAGAGAAATGCAAATCAAAACCACACTGAGATTCCATCTCACTCCAGAAAGAATGGCCAAGATAGAAAACACTACCAACAACAAGTGTTGGAGAGGCTGTGGGGAAAAAGGAACTCTTCTGCACTGTTGGTGGGGGTGTAGACTGGTGCACTCACTGTGGAGGTCAGTCTGGAGATTCTCCAAAAAGCTGTGTTTGGAAGTCCCATTTGACCCAGCTATTTGCTTCTAGGCATATTCCCAGAAGAACTGAAAACATCATATCACATTGATATATGTGCAACCATTTTTATAGCAGCACAGTTTGTAATAGACAGATCTTGGTAAAAACCTAAGTCCCCATCAACTGAGGAATGGATTAAAAAGTTGTGGCATTTTTATACAATGGAGTACTACTCAGCTATAAAGAATGATCACATTGAGATATTTATAAATAAATGGACATGACTTGAGACCATACTCATATGCAAAATAAACCAAACTCACATGTGTAAATAGCGTAGTCTCCCTAGTATGAGAGTTGGTAAGATTATATAAGATTTTATGGCAATCATGATTTCCCATTTCATTGTTTTGAAGCCTTTCAATGTTTTCATTAATCAGTTGGAATGGTTTTATTCTGCTTTGTTTGACTTTATTATGCATGATGGTATGAACAGCAGTTTTGCAGAAAACAAAACATGGCAGCCGTTGCTGATTTAATATCATCTTCCTTAGAAGTCCTACCATGCTTCTACTCTGCTATTACCATCAGTTCTATCATGTTGTCTCTTATTGGGATTTTAATATATGTGATAGTATAAACAAATCTTTTTATTCAACATGAGACATTTTAGTAGCCATCGATCATAGTTATTCAGTTCAGAATGTCCTGTAATTCTTTCATTCTCTTGAATGGCTTTATACTCTTGTGTTATGTTTGATATTATTGTATCTGAAACTATGTTCAACTATAGCAGAGAAAGAGATATTTTGATAGCTACTGTTAATGTCTGGTTTTCTTATTGTAAAGTGTTGTGTTGCTTATGTTGTTCTGTTCTGATCTGCTTTGTTCTGCCCTCTTTTGTTTTATTCTCTTTAAAATAAAAAAAGTAATAAGAACTGTAGGAGTAATAAAACCCAAAAAACATAATTGCTACTGTAAAAAAGAGAGCAAAAGAAAGTGCTCTAAATGATATAACAGCATGTATGCTTAAGTGTGGAAAATAGATGACCATACTACTGTTTTTGTTAGATTGTTGAGCAGAATTGTTAATAGTCTCACTGTTTGAATGTCTACTTTGTATGCTTTAATTTTGTAACTTGAACAACTATTTCCAAGATGACGGTATGTAACTTATCAACTAGTGATTTGTTAGTGTTTTGTTGTTGTTGTTGTTGTTGTTGTTCTTTTCTTTTTTCCTTTGGAATTCTGTATTGTTGCTACCCTTTTTTCTGTTTTGTTTGATTGGGGTTTTTTTTCTTTCTAAATAAAATTTTTAAAAAAGACAAGGATGTGCACTATTACTACTCCTATTCAATATAGATCTGGAAACACTAGCCAGGGCAATCAGACAAGAGAAAGAAATAAAAGGAATAAAGATAGGAAAGGAAGAAGTTAAATTCTCACTATTTGCAGATGACATAATACTCTATATAGAAGACCCAAAAAACTCCATTAAAAGACTACTAGAGGTAATAAATAAATTCAGCAGTGTAGCTAGCTACAAAGTCAATGCAAAAAAATCAATAGTTTTCCTGTACACAAACAAGAACCTCACTGAGAGAAAAATTATGCAAATATCACCCTTCACAATAACATCTAAAAGAATGAAATACTTAGGAATCAACCTAACTAAAAATGTAAAATACCTATATACTGAAAATTATCCTACATTAAAAAACGAGATTGAGGGATTGAACAAGATGGCAGGCTGGTAGGTAGCAGGAGAGAGACCCTCTCTGAGAGAGAAAGCTCAAATGCCAGAATAAAACACCCTAGAGAGACCCAAACAGATAGAGATGGACTCTCACGACCCAGGGAAAAACTAAACCGCAAAAAACCACTCGAATATGAGGTCCTGGGACTACCATCAGAGAAGCTAAGGTCAGCGAGCATGGCGCCCTCCTTGAGCCGCCTGAATTCCTGCCTGACCTGAACAAGCGATCTGCACCATAGTGACTAACTTGAGCCGCCGGAGCCCAGAACTGAACAGCCCTGCATCCAGCTCACCCGGACCGGCCCTGTGCTTGACCCACCCGGAGGCACCGTGAATTCCCACCGCAGCTGCGCTGAACTCAGAGGTTGGGGAGTCCTGCAGTTCTTGGGACAGGCATTGGCACGTGGTGAGTGGTGGGAATGGGACCCTCCCATAGGACAGGAGTAACCGACTGGACGACATGTTGGATTTGGGCAGCACAGCCCTAACTCCATAAAGAAGTGGCTTCAGCTGGTTGCTCCCCTCGCCAAGTGGATTGGTGGGATCTGCTTGGATTAGGCCACACACCTGGTGGGCAGACAGTGACTCGCTACAATAATACTTCCCTGAGATCAATGCACACTGACACAGTGAAGGCCTGCAAAGGTTGACTGGCCCAGAGGGGAG
This sequence comes from Dolichotis patagonum, assembly GCA_004027295.1. NCBI lineage: Eukaryota > Metazoa > Chordata > Mammalia > Rodentia > Caviidae > Dolichotis > Dolichotis patagonum. The sequence goes on along the minus strand of PVJX010037006.1, from coordinate 6,317 downwards.
GAGCTAGCACACACTGCCTGTGGGTGAGCTCTAATCTCTGATAACCTATTGAAGAGGGCTAAAGCTCCTAGCCTGCACCCTCTAGAGGAGACTTAACCAACAAGAAAAGGGTCTGGGAATTACACTGTACACTTGTATGGAAGGAACCAAAAACATGACGAAAGGGAAAAATAAGAAACAACTCTCAGCCCCAACCCTGAGAACAATGATCCAGGAGAGTTAAATACAAAAGAGATTGAGGGCAGCAATAATGCAACATCAAACAGAGCATTAGCAGACATAAAGAGATATCTTCAGGACCTTGTATGTGAAATATTAATTTCACTGAAATATTAATTCTGAAATATTAATTCAAAAACTGAAATATTAATTCAAATTAAACAAAACTGAAATATTAATTCAAAACTGAATATTAACTGAAATATTAATTTCAAAACTGAAATGTTAATTCAAATTAAACAAGAGATAAGTAGATTAATAAAAGAAGGGCTGGGCACCTCGCAAGAAGGCACAGACAGAAGAATGGAGGAACACAAATGGAGAGAAAAATTTAATGAAGAATTCAGGAAAAACCTACAATTCATGAAACAGATTCAAAGAGATTATCAGGAAACTAAAAACTCCATAGAAAGCTGGAAAAACTGCTTAAAAGAAACCAAAGATAGACTATCAAAAATTAAACACAGGCTTGCAATGTGGACTAAGGGAAGATATCTTAAAAATAACAAGGGAGCAGGCAGTAAAGATACAAAGACAGGAAGATGACAAGAGGATCTATAACTTAAGAATAAAGTATGTCAATGAAGAAGCAGGAATCAAACCAGAGGAGTTACAAAGGCTATTCATAGCAATTATTAAAGAAAATTTCCCAAGCATAGGAAAAGAAATGATATGCAGATGTATGAAACATACAGAACTCCAGCCACCTACAACCCAAACAGAGCTACACCCAGACACATAATAATCAAGGTCCTAGAAATTCAATATAAGAACAGAATATTAAAAGCCATCAGAGAGAAAAAACAGATCACCTATAAAGGAAAACCCATTAAAATCTTGGCAGACTTCTCGACACAGACCATCAGGTCAAGAAGAGCTTCGAGTAAAGTAATTCAAGTGATGAAGGAGAACAATATCCAGCCCAGATTGATGTATCCTGCAAAACTCTCTCTAGAAATTAATGGAGAAAAAAGATGCTTCCATGACAAAGAGGAACTAGGACAATTGGTGACCACCAGTCCAACCCTACAAAAAATACTAAAGGACATTCTAGGGAGAGAGAACAAGAATATGAGCATTTCAGGAACAGTGGCAGAGAGGCCTCAGTGAATGAGGCAGACAGTGGAGTGGAAGAGAAAAATAGACTATCAATGGCCGAAAAATAGAATCACAGAAATGAGGCAGAGAAGAATGGCTATAATCTCTAGTATAGAGGGCCTCGAAATACTAACAGAGAGAAACACAGGCAGAGTAGATCAGGAAATAAGGTCCATTGAGATGCTCTTTATAGGGAGGCAGTGGGACCCAAAACAAGCAGTGCACCCCATGGGAGTGAAAGGCAAGGAATTCTCTAAAAAATGAAGGCAGAGGACACTGTTAATGGGGTAACAAGATTTAAAATTTACATAATTCTCACCACTCTGCTTGGATGGATTACGTGCTGTTCCAGTTTGTCTACTTACACTAGACTTGAGGACATGGTCAGCTATCCCAAAAATAAGAGGACATATTACGGTAATCACCCCTAATTTTCCTATCAACTTAATCTGAAGCCTTTTATAACTTACACTGTTTCATTATGACTGATCTTATTTGAATCTGGTTTGTAAGATTGCTACTTTGTATTGACTGATTTTATTTAAATCTGTTATGATGGATAGCATCAAGTCTAAGTGTATAGGCAACTACACTGAAGATGACAGGATTCACTAAGATACCCACTCTGGTTTGCTTATTACTTGCTTTTGAAGTCTTATAATATATCCAATGCTTTGTTTTTATTAATGTTGTTATACACTGCTGAGACACCATGGTAACCATTGTAGATCACCTTGTATTGTGGTTTTAAGTGACTTTTCTGCCTCATGCTATTCTAGGAATTGTTTTGTTTTATCTTGCTTTGTTTTGTTTTTCCTGCTAATATACAAATGATACATATACATGTAGAGACTCATGCAGGTGTAGAGCTTATGAACAGTTTACAAGAACCAACTATATAAAACATGTTGAAATGAACAACTACTTTGAAGAAAAAGAGGCATTACAATACCCAGTGCTGATTCCATAATGTCATGATGTGAAGTCCAGCAAAACTGTCACTTTTGTTCAAAGTGATCTTAGCTTGCTTTGCCTTGTTTAAGTTCAACACATATTAAGGTATGGACAGCTGTTTTGAGAAGAATGAGAGACACCATGACAGCCATTCTTGGCTTCCCTAATGTCTGGTCTTGAAGACTTGAAATGCCCTCCTCATCCTGCTCAGATCAATTCCATACAAGATTGTTTCATGTGAATTTTCTGTACGTGACAGTATGGACAACTATTTGGACCAAAACAAGAGTCAATATGATAGAGACTGAATATCTCCAGTTGTCTAGTTTTGAAATTTATGTCTCTTACATTGCTTTCTTGTGATCCAATTTGTTCTGTTTTGTTGTGTTTAATTTTACCCTTTTGATATAATTGCATGTATGTTTGCATGGGTAAGATGGTTGACCATATCGCTGTTTTTGTCAGATTGTGGAGCAGAACTGTTGACAGTCTCACTGTGTGAATGTCTACTTTACATGTTTTAACTTTGTAAATTGAACAACTATTTCCAAGAAGTCAGTATGTAATTTGTCAAGCAATAATTTTTTTAGGTTTTTTTTTGTTGTTCTACTTTTCCTTTTTTCCTTGGAATACTGTATTGTTGCTACACTTTATTCTGTTTTGTTTTGTTTCTCTTTAAATAAAATTATTTTTTAAAAAAAAGAGATTGAAGAGGATATCAGAAAATGGAAAGATGTTCCATGCTCTTGGCTAGGAAGTACCAACATCGTGAAAATGGCCACACTCCCAAAACTGTTTACAGATTTAATGCAATCCCGATCAAAATACAATTGACATACCTCACAGATCTAGAGAAAACACTCCTAAAATTCATTTGGAATGAGAATAAACCTAGAATAGCAAAGACAATTCTGGGCCATAAAAGCAAGGCAGGAGGCATCTCAATCCCTGGCTTGAAACTGTACTTCAAAGCCACAGTGATAAAATCAGCATGGTACTGAAATAGACCTGAGGAGCAATGGAACAGATTAGAAGATACAAGTATACATACAAAGACACTCAGCCACCTGATATTAGCAAAGTGGATAAACATGTTCACTGGAAGAAGGATAGCCTCTTTAATAAATGGTGTTGGAAAAATTGGCTCTCCACATGCAGAAGACTAAAACTAGATCCATGCTATTACCATGCATGAAATAAAGTCTAAATGGATCAAAGACCTAAACATTAAAAATGAAACACTAAATCTACTAGAATACAAGGTAGGTACAAGTCTTGGAGACATAGGAGTAGGCAAACAATTCATGAGCAAAACGCAAACTGCATGGGAAACACTTCAGAGAATCAATAACTGTCATCTCATATTATTGAAAAGTTTCTGCACTTCAAAAGAAATCACCAACTGAGTGAAAAGAAAACCCCCAGAATGGGAAAAAACTGTAACCAGAAACCCCTCACACAAAGGACTTATATCAAGAACATATAAAGAATTGAAAAACATCAACCTCCCCCAAATTCAAAGACCCTCTCCAAAAATGAGCAGCTGAGATGAACACACAGTTGTCAGAACAAGGTATACAAATGGCAAACAAAAACATAAAGAAATGTTAACCATCACTGGTCATTCAAGAAATGCAAATTAAAAACAACATTGAGACATCATCTTACACCGGATAGAATAGCTGCCATCAAGAAATCAACTGATAACAAATGTTGGTGAGGCTTCGGGGAAAAAGGAACAATGCTTCATTTTTGGTGGGGGTGCAGACTGGTGCAACCACTATGGAAATCAGTATGGAGAATTCTCAGAAGACTAGGAGTGGACGGTCCATTTAGCCAAGCTATTCCCCTCCTGGGTATTTTCCCAGAAGAACTGAAAAGTTCATATCACAGTGATATATCTGCACCTATGTTTAGAGAAGCCGAATTTGTGACAGCTAAATCTTGGAAACAACCAAGATGCCCATCAACTGCAGAGTGGATGAAAAAGATGTGGTAATTTTACACAATGGAATGTTACTCAGCTATAATAAAGGATGATCGTGAGGCCTTCATAGGGAAATGGACATAACTTGAGGCCATCCTCATTAGTGAAATAAATAAGAATCATATTTATAAATATCACATTGTTTCTCTAGTGCAGAAAGTAATAAGAAATGTAAGAGTAATAAAACCCAAAATGTGTAATTGTTACTGTAAAAATGAGAGGAAAAGAAAGTGCTCTAAAGAATATAATTGCATGTAAGTTTAAGTGTGTAAGATAGATGACCATACTATTGTTTTTGTTAGATGGTTGAGCAGAACTGTTAACAGTCTCATTGTTTGAATGTCTACTTTGTATACTCTAATTTTGTAACTTAAACAACTATTTCCAATGATGAGAGTATGTAACATATCAAGTGGCAATTTCTTAGTGTTTTTGTTTTTTTGTTGTTGTTGTTGTTGTTTTGGGGTTTTTTTGTCTGTCTGTCTGTCTGTCTGTCTGTCTGGTTTTTTGTTTTTGGTTCTTTTATTTTTTTTTCTCTTTGGAATTCTGTATTGTTGCTACCATTTTTCTGTTTTGTCTGGTTGGTTTTTTTTTTCTCTTTAAATAAAATCAAGTGCTAGGCTATGCTAAAAAAAGAAGAAGACACAGACAGAAGAATGGAGGAACACGAAAGAAGGAGAGAAACATTCAATGAAGAATATAAAGAAAATCTAGAATACAAGAAGCAGATTCAAAGGGATTACCAGGAAACTAAAAACTCATTTGAAAGCTGGCAAAACTGCTTGAAAGAAACTAAGGACAGACTATCAAAACTTGAAGACAGGTTTGCAATGTCTGATCATGAATGGAAAGATCTCTTAAAAATAACAAGGAAACAGGTAGTAACAATACAAAGGCTAGAAGACAACAAGAGGATCTATAACCTAAGAATAAAAATGTGAATGAAGAAGCATGAGTCAAAACAAAGGAACTGAAAAGCCTATTCACAGAAATTATTAAGGAAAATATCCCAAGCATAACAAAAGGAAATGATATGCAGGTGTAGGCAGCATACAGAACTCCAACCATCTACAACCAAAACAGAGCTACATCCAGACACATAATAATCAAGTTCCCAGAAATTCAATATAAGAACAGAATATTAAAAGCCATCAGAGAAAAGAAACAGATAACCTATAAAGGAAAACCCATCAAAATCATGGCAGACTTCTCAACACAGACCATGAAATCAAGAAGAGCTTGGAGCGAAGTAATTCAAGCCCTGAAAGAAAATAACCTCCAATCCAGATTGATGTATCCTGCAAAACTGTTGCTAAAAATTAATGGAGATGGTCCCATGACAAAGAGTACCTGGGGGAATTTGTGACCACCAATCCAACCCTAAAAAAAATACTGAAGGACATTCTAGAGAGAGAAAAAGAATAGGAAGATTTCAGGACCAGTGGCAGAGAGGACTCAGTGAACAGGGCAGACAGTACAATGAAAGAGGAAAAGTAGACAACAAATGGCAGAATAATAGAATAGATGAAATGAGGCAGAGAAGGTTGGCTGTAATCTCTAACATAGATGGCCTTGAGGTACTAACAAAATGAAACAGGCAGAGTAGATCAGGAGATAGGGTCCATCAAGATGATCTGTACTGGAAACATAATTAACCTGAAAGAGGGTTTATGGACAGAAAGTCAAATATGAGAAAACAATGCTTTATGTGACAGGGAACCAGAAAGAAATAGCAGCAACTAGACCAGCACCTGCAGGTAGGTTGAAAAGACAGGATACTTTTGTGCAGTAGAGAACTAGTCAGCTATAATGAAGGAAAACCTTGAGGCTTTTATAGGTAAAGGAATACAACTCAAGATCAAGCCCAGGAGTCAGAAGGTTCAGAACCAGTTAGGATAAATAGCAGGTTGCTGCCCCCAATCTAAAAACTGAGGGAGTTAGTGGGACCCAAAATGTGCAGTGCAGCCTGTGGGAGTGAAAGGGGAGGAACTGTCTAAAGAAGGAAGGGAGAGAATATTGTTAATAGGGTTACAGGATTTAAAATCTACATTATTCTCAC
>PVJX010037005.1:0-17246 GCA_004027295.1 Dolichotis patagonum | reverse complement strand
TTTTCAATTACATCGATTTCACTGATTGATATTGGTTTATTTAGGATTTTTATATCTTCTTGATTCAGCTTTGGTAATTTCTTTGTCCCTAGGAATCTGTCCATTTCTTCTGTATTAGGAACAATTTTCATTCGATTTTTTTTGTTGTTTGTTTTGAGACAGACAATTGTGTAGTTCAGGCTGGCCTTGAACTCACTACATAGCTCACTTGCAGCAATCCTCCTGCCTCAGCCTCCAGAGTGCTAGGATTATAGGTGTGTTCCAAACAGTTTAATAGCTGCCCCAGATCTGATGTCTGAGAAGAAACACATCTAACTTCCCTGAGCTGTGTTTCCCAAATGCTCTGGTTTTCTAGGTCCTATAACTACCAATAAAAAGCCCACTTTTTATTGATTTTAGAGGCTGGGGCAGGAGAATAAAACAAAAGAAAAACAAGCCAGGTGTGGTGGCACATGCCTGTAATCCCAACACTTGGGAAACTGAGGCTAGAGGTAAGGTGCGTTTCTGAACAACAATATAGGAATCCAAGCACCAAATTGATAAATTTGGAACTTAATTAACTGAGCTTAGGACCACTCCTATACAGATCCCCCCGGTTCAGGTTCCAAACGAGTGACACCAAACTGGAAAGTTACAGAGTTTTTAAAAGAGACAATCACAAAAGACATCCTGTTGGAAACAGTTTAGCTCAAATCTTTCATTAATTTTCAGTTGACACCTGTATCCTGCTTCTTTTGTTGAGCAGGTTAATTTTTCTCCTGTAGGTACAGCTCATTCTGCTTTTCTCATGGGACTTATTCCCTGAGTAATTTTCCATTTTCCTGAATACAGGGCACTAGTTAAATGCAGGGCTTAAGATGGCATCAGTTATGCCAAGCTACAACAAGAGGATCACTGCAAGTTTGAGACCAGCCTGGGGTTACAAAGTGAGCTCAAGGCCAGCCTGAACTGCATAGGGAGACCCTGTCTCAAAAAGACAAAACAAAACATAGCCCACTGAAGAAAAGCCCATGCAAGACCTTTCCAGCTGTCTCAGTATGTTGGAAAGTTTGCTCATGAGCTGAAGTGTGTTATCGAGTTGTTATATTTATCTCAATCAAGGTTCTTTGATATTTTTCAGTCTTAAACTTATCTAGGAAAGTCCTCCACCATCACCTTTTGAAACATTACTTCTCTCCATTCTAATTTCTCCTCCTGGAGTTTTTACTGGGCACATGTTGAAGCTTCTCATTCTTTCAAAATTCTCTTCTTTCTCTCTGCACCATCTTCTGTATGTTTTCCCATATCTCTCTCTTCTGCTCTGTTCTGGTCCATATCACCCTTTTGTCTGCTGTTGCCACCTTGGCTGTGTTCTCTGCGGAGGTCATCAATATACATCAGCACCGTGCAATGGTGTCTGCCTGAACCCAGCACCCAGCTCCTCTGAATCAGTCTCGAGTACCACACACCGCATGAGAAAATTACTACACCATTAGTTGCTTGACGTCTTTTTTTGGTGGGGGGAGGTATGGTGATTTGAGCCAGGGGCTTCACATTGAATTACATCCTCAGGCCTTTTAATCTTTTATTTTGAGACAGGCTCTGGCTAAGTTGCATGGGCTGGACTGAAACTTGTCAGCCTCCTCCCTCAGCCTCCCATCTTCCAAGCAGCTGTGATTACAGGTGTGCACCACTACGTCAGCCAGCACTTTCTAAGCGGAATTCGTTATCATCTCTTCCTGGTTTCATGGAATTGCAGCACCTCAGGGGGAAGTGTTGGTGCTTTGATGGGAGCAGGGAGAGGGCACAGGACAGGGCGGTAGCTCAGGAAGAAGGGGCTGTGCTCCCTGACTGGCGTTGGCCCTGACAGCTGTCTGAACTTCGGTGATTTGTTTAATTTCTCAAGACTTCAGTTTGTTTCTCCATTAGCAAAATAAATAAAACTCACCTGGTATGGCTGCTGAGCCAATTCAAAGTGATCATAGCAGCTGATAGCACAATGAATACAATATCCGACCAGCAATGCACTGATGATCTCTTGTAAGCCTATCATCTCTGGACTGCCACCTGCCACACAGCCGTGGTCGGTAAGCCTAGCTGTTAGTGTCATGCAAAATGTCACAACCTAGCTAGAATGACAGTTCCCGGACACTCTCATGACCCCAGCGTCTTGTCAGCCTCAGAATCCAGCCTTAGGAGTCGGATTTGGTGGCTTCAAACAGGCCATTTTGTCTCACTTTCATGGGTGTGCATGCGTGCGTGCGTGTGTGCATGTGCTGAACCAAGCTGTCAGTCCCAAATCTGCCACTGTCTCTAACTGTGAGCTGTGGGCAAGCAAATATAGTTTCCTCATCTGGAAAATGAGGACCACAGAGGCTCCATGCAGGATTACTGTGGGGAGACAAGGAGTTAATTCAGGGAAAGCATGTAGAATGCAGCCTGGTGCATCGCAAGGCCCCAGCAAGTCACAGCTGTGGTTGTGGTGACTGCTAGCAGTCTGCCCCCCAGACAGCCCATTTTATTCCTGGAGGCTTTAACATTAAAACACCTGAGCCTGAGCTAAGCCCTGTTGGCCTGTCTACCGACTGGCCCTCATTTTACCCTCTGGGCCAGCGGAGATCGGATTCATCTGCAGGATGGCACGGGCAACGTCTCTCCAGAATGAACACCTGGAGTGTTGTCACAGGCACAGCTTTGAGTCCCTGCCACCTGGTGACCCCGTGAGTGTGTGCTGGCTGCCTGGTGAAACCCTCCCCCACCCCGCTGTGGGAACCCCTCCCTGTGCAGCTCAGGGTTCCGCGCTCCCACACTTCCCGGTCCCAGACGCCACACTGCTCTTCAGCACTTGGTGGGCCGAGCCTCTCTGTTCTGTACAGCCAAACTCATTCTTCCTGGTGCAGTGTTTATAGCTGCTGGTTTTGGGGGGCTTTGTGGTGGTGCTGGAAATCAAACCCAGAGCCTAATGCATGCCAAGTGTGTGCTTTACCATTGAGTGACATGTGTAGTCTGCTACACTTGAACTCTCCTACTTGTGCCTCATTATTTTAGCCTCTCTCTTCATCCAATTGGCCTGCTGTAACAAAATGCCTTAGCTTGGATAATGTTCCATTTTGAGAAGTCTTGCCATGTAGCCCAGGCTGGCCTTGAACTCACTTGGTAGCCCAGGCTGGCCTTGAACTCCCAGTGATCCTCTTGCCTCAGCCTCCTGAGTGCTGGGCTAGCAGGCATTCACCACCATGCCCAGCTCCTAGCTTAGGCAATTTATAAACAATAAAAACTGGTTGCTCTGGAAGGTAGGAAGCCCGGAGTCAGTGTGGACACCTGCAGGGCTGGTGAGAGCTCTGCTTCCCCGGGGGTGCCCTACATGGTCAAGCCCCTGGACTCCTTCCTGAAGGCACTGACCCCCGCTGCCAAGGGCACCCTCAGGGCTCCCTCATGGCCCCCAGGGCTCCGCAGCTGTGTGTCATTGCACTGTGAATGGCGAGGCAACATAGAAATGGGGGCATTGGGCCGACTCCCAACGCGGCAAGAAGCTCACTCCACACCTCCGTGCTTTGTCTTTGATGAAAGAGTTCATCAGCACAGGAGGAGTTTATTGCAAAACAATAGACTTTCAGAGCAGAGGTGAGAGAATAAGATGAATAGGGCCGGGAGCAGCTTCCCCTGAGTGTGACCTCAGGTTACACTGACAGGGGTGAGCGGGTCTTTCACAGAATAAACAGCCTTTTGCCAAGAGCCAGCCTTCCTTTCGGGGGGAGCATGGGCTGTGCAGGTATCCCCGACCCTGCCGAGGTGGAGGCGTCTCCCCTTTAGTTTGGGACTGCGAGGGTCTGTGTCCTTGTTGCCCACCAGCTGGACTTCATTCGGGGCCTGTGCTGACCTGCAGGCCCAGACATGTTACTTTCTCTAAGCTAAAATTTGAAACCACGAGCTTGTGCAGATTTTCTCTATAGCTAAAAATTAGGGAAGCAAAGGGAAAAAATCACTTTTTTTTAAAGGCAGGAAGTAGAGGGCATGAGACAGGGGCACACTGGGCCTAACTGCCTGCAGGTTCAGTAGATGCCCGAGGGATCAGGCACTGACGGCCCAGTTCTGCACACAGCAGATCCACAGCCATTGCAGCCCATAACTCTGGCTTTGCAAGCCAGAATGTGAGTCCTTAAGGTAAAACTTACAGTGAAATGAGCACACTTCCCAAAAGAACTACAAATGGCCAGTAGATACATGAAGAAATGGCCATCTTTGGCCACCAGAGAAATGCAAATTAAAACAGGAAGCTGAGGTGGTATAATCCCAGCACTGGGGAGGCTGAGGCAGGAGGATCAGGGCAAGTTCGAGACCAGCCTGGGCTACAATGTGAGCTCACGGCCAGCCTGAACTGCATAACAAGACCCTGCATGCACCATGAACTTTCGCAAGTAAAAATGAATAAATATTAAAAGTTTAAGAAAGTGGTTTAAGCTAGGCATGGTGGCACACACCTGCCCCAGAGGGATCGTGGACTCTTCGGCAGCCCTCTCATGCCCGCAGGACAGGGCTTTTTCCTTTTCTGCCTTTGTTTCTCTACTGCATCAAAAAAACTTAACACCTTTCATTATAGCTGGGAGGAGAAATGGAACCATATGGACCCAGTTTGCTATATTTGACAGAATTAGTTTTTGCGTAAATCACATTTTGATAAGTTAAAGATGCAAACTGTAATTCTTAAAAGATAAAAGAAGTCAAAGAGTAGCTAAAAAAACAAAGACATTGAAATGGTACACTGAAAAATATCTGTTTAATGGGAATGAAAGCAACAAATTTCAAATAATAACAAAAACAAAACAGAAAACAAAAGGGAAAATGACAGGCATAATCCCAGTCATATAAGTAGTTATGCAACAGCAAACAGAAAGAGCAAAAATGTCACCCAGGGTTGGGAGGCAGATTCATTTTACATCAACGGGCACTGATCAGGATAATCCCCAACGTATCAGGCCTTGAAGGCCCAGGGAGAGAGGTTTTATGGGGCTGCAAAGGGAAGTACAGAAGCAGAGTACTCGGCTGTCTCTGACTGTTCTTACAATATACATCACGGTGACCAGCAATGCATCACTGTTCCTTCTAAGACACAGAAGTAACAGGAACTGTTACCTGGACGACTAACAGAAACTGCGGTACACTGGCTGGGGGTGTGTGTGTCATTTTCTGCTACAGTTACATTAAATATATGTGCATTAAACACTCTAATTAAAGGCTGAGATTATCAGATAAATAAATAAGATCCAACTACAGGCTGTCCATGAAAGATATACTTTGGATTCAAACAGTTAAACAAGTTAAACGTAAGATTACAAGAAAAGTAATCATAAACACTAGAATGGCTATACTAATATCTAGGTAGACTCTGAGACAAAAACATTACCATAGGACAAAAGAGATATTTTATAATGATGAAATGATCAGCCCACCTGTAAAATATAACAACTATAAAAATTTATCCATTTAAAACACAGACCCAGGCTGGGCATGGGCATATACCTGTGGGAGGCTGAGGCAAGAGGGTAGCTGCAAGTTTGAGGCCAGCCTGGGCTACAGAGTTCAAGTCCACTACTTAATGAAACTTACCTCAAAACTACAAAAATAAAAAAATAAAAGAGACCCAAATATATGGAATAAAAATAATAGAAATAAAGGGAGAAGTACAAGTCAACAATGACAGCTGGAGAGTTGTTTTGCTTTGTTTTTTGCCGGTGCTGGGATCATACCAGGGCCTCAAGCATGCTAAGGGATGCTCTACCACTGAGTTAACACCTTGATTGTTGGAGACCACTATGAAGTGGCTCTGAGCAAGATTTAAATTTTACTAATTGGCTTTCTATGTTTATCTGTGAGTCGACTGTCTTAGGCTTCGGCCCCTTGCCTGGCGGCGGGAGCTGATTCATAGTAAGTGAACCTCTATGAATCACTGGTCCTGGCTGAGGCCTGTAGTGGCCTGTGAGGTCAGAGATACCTCAAAAGGCAAGATAAGGTCACAGCTGCGGACACTTGACTCCAACCCCAATTAACAAGATAGAGACTACAACTGCAGAAATTACTCATGCAGTATCAATCTTTCCATAAATGTCAATTGGAGATAGGACAGTTCTCCTAAATTGGCGTAATTTACTACTTGGAGAAGTCTTTAAAGTGGACTCTCAAAGTCTTGCTCTTTACCTGCACTTTCCTCAGTTTCCCCGCCTTTTGTCCTAATAAAGTGGGCTAATCCAGAGAAGCTTTAGTCTTAGCCCTCAGAGTCTTGGGCTTAACTGAAATGTTTTGACCCTCCTGGAGCCCTAAAGAATCATACAATTGTTGCTTTTTATTTAACCTCTGCCGTACACTTGCCTGGGAGATCGGGGATCTAGATCAGGACCCGATACTTGTTGATATAAAACTCTGCCTAAAAGGAAGTATATATTTTTTTAAAAGGTGTATATTCTGCATCAAATGAGTAACCATGCCCTGAAACAGATTTGAGTTACTCTGAATGGCATGTTCTGCTATGCAATTATGTAACCAAAATGTCATAAGTCAATACATTTGAAAGTACTTATATGGGGGCCTTAGCTAGGCTACGGCAAAGCAGGGAAAATGCCTTCTGCATTTCAATGCTGACCTTACAGCGTTCTTAGCCTTAGGGTTGGAGGAGGCTGAGGTCTGCTTGGCTCACTATACATTCCAAGAAATTTACCTAATAGTCATGACATTAGCTCAGACCCAGGGGCTGAGACTAAGCCCGAGTTGCTTTGACTTCGACCTCCCACAGGATATCTGTCCGCTATCACAGTGTTCTCAGCTGAGGTCAGTCTGCAGGATCTTTAATACCAGGCGGCTTCTCTGGAGAATGTCAGTTTGGTCCCCCACCCCCGTGAACCGGAAACTTTAATATCCTACTCTGAGTAGGGAAGAACAATGCTATATACAATCTTTTGGTTCTTGAAAAGAAAACAAATAACCTCACCAAACAAGTCCTAGAATAGTAAGCATTCACCAAAGGAGATACGTGAGTGACTTAATAGGCTGATGAAATATCATGAACACTAGGGAAATGCAAATTATAACCACAATGAGATGCAACTAGTCAGGTATGACTGCACACACGTATAACCCCAGCACTCTGGGAGGCTGAGGGAAGAGAGTTATAAATTTGAACCCAACCTGGGCAATTTAGCAGTTTAGCAAGACTCTGTCTCAAAAAAAAAAAAATTAAAGAGCTAGGAGTATCACTCAGTGTAGCAGCCTTGAGTTTGAGCCTCAGCTCTGAATACAGAAGCCTTTGTGAGGTAGTAGGTTGCTCTAGGCACTTTAATTAGCCCTTGAAATAGCATTGCTGAGAGAACACCTAGAGTTATTCTATTTATAGAGGAGGCACTTGGGGCCCAGAGAAGCTAAGTAATTTACTAAAAGTTACACAGCTAATAAAAAGGTACGCTAGCGTTCAAATCTAAGCAATTGATTAAAAAACCATGTGGTTAGCTTTCTGAATTTTTTTTTTTTTTTGAGACAGGGCCTCACTATGTAGTTCAGGCTGCACCTGAATTCACTGTGTAGCTCAGGCTGGTCTCAAACTCATGGGGATCCTCCTGCCTCAGCCTCCTAGGTGCTGGAATTACAGGCACGTGCCACCATAAATGGCTTAGCTTTCTGCTGATCTAAAATTTAAAATCTGTCTTAAATTTTATTATTTGTTGTGATGCTGGGAATCAAATGCAGCGCTTCACACATGCAGTGTACTACTGAACTAAATCCCCAGCCTGTTTGTTTAACAGTGCTAGAATTTGAACCCAGAGCCTTCATACTGAGCTACACCTCCAGAGTGCATTTATTCATTTATTTATTGGATCGCTTCTCGGCCCTTTGGCTAAGATCAAGTGTATTTATTTATTTATTTATTTATTTATTTATTGGAGATAGGGTCTTGTTATGTAGCCCAGGCTGGTCTTGAACTCACTCACAATGATCCTCCTGCCTCAGCCTCCCAAGTGCTGGGATTATAGGTGGGCACCACCACATCCAGCAATATCTTTTGATATGTAAAAGGACACCCACTCATGGATACCACGTGGCGCTTTAGTCATGTCGCTGTGGGCTGGTGTGGTCTGAGTGGGTTCCAAGGGACGTGCACCAGATGTTCGTCCCACTGTGGTAATGCTCTGTGGTGGTACGGAGTCCTTCAGAGGTAAGACCTAGCGTAGGGTTCTCGTGGCTTGGGGCACTGCCACGTAAAGGGGTTTATGTGGTTCTTGGGGAACTCTGGTCAGTTCTCAAGACAGGGCTGTTCTAGAAGAGAAAGATGATCCCCACCTGTGTCTGTGGCCTCCTGCCGCTCCATGAGACCTGTTCCTCTCACACACCCCTACAAGAGCCTCCACCTGGGACTCAGCCAAAGAGGCCTCATAGAAGGCCAGAGGGGATGTCGGTCCTGTGTTCTTGAACCTCAAAAACTGTGACCCGAGTAAACCTCTCTTGCTCATAAAGTACCCAGGCTCAGGAATGTCACTACAGAAATGGAAAATAGACTCCTACGTGTGTCTACATTGTGCGGTGCTCCAGTCAGGGTAGCTTCACATATCTCCTCAGACATTTATGATTCCTTTATGGGGAGAACAGCCACAGTCCTTTCCTCTAGGCTTTTGGAATCTGTAACACATTACCATGACCTATAGTCATCCTGCAGTACAGCAGGAAACCAGAACTTACCCTCCCGTCCCTTCCTCTCACCCAGCCTTCCTTGATGGCTGATATTCATGACTCCATTCTCAACTTCTATGAGATCATCTTTTTTAGATTCCATGTATAAGTGATCATGTGGCATTTATCTTTCTGTGGTTGGCTTATTTCACGTCATGTGATGTCTTCCAGTTCCATCTACGTTGTTGCAGTGACAGAGTTTTATCCTTTTTCATGACTGAATAGTATTTGCTGCATATCTACACCAAATATTCCCTCCATACTCCCTCCAATAGCATTTAAGGGTTCCCTTTATGCACACTCTTTCCAGCCCTTGTGTCAGGAATGGCTGAAGCTGGAGATGGAGCGCACATGTGGGGCTGGAGCAAGGCTAGACCCTCACAAGGAGTGCCTGACAAGCCACATGATGTGAAGGCACAGGCCTGTAATCCCAGAACTTGGGAGGCTGAGGAAGGAGAATTTCCATGAGTTTGAGGCCAGCCTGGGCTACAAAGTAAATTCAAGTCCAACCTGAATTGCATAGGACAACTCTGTCAAAAAGACAAAAAAATAAATAAATAAAAAAGAAGCTCTTGTAAAGTTGGGATTGACAACACAGATAAAACAGAAGGGAATTTGGTTGCTGGAAAGACTGGTATCGAAAAGCCAATTACTTTGGGACAACACAATAGAAAGGATAGCATGAAGGGTTCACAAGGACTCTACCCTTCGCAGCCTCAAAATCACAAACATGAAAGACTGCTTTGAGAGCAGAGTGCCAGCGTCCCATGCTCCAAAATGGCAGCAGCCTGGGGAATGGGAATTGACTCCCCAGGATTTAGTTCACCTTGCTGAGTCATCCAGACTCAAAAGCCTCAGCAGCCACCAGCAAGTTGCAGAGGGGCTCAGTCACTGCACCAGCTGGCCGCAGACCTTAGCGTCATCCTTTGGTGCTGGTTTTATGCACATGCGGAGTGTAAGAGCTGTGGGGTCAGGAAGGCCTCCGCTCGATTTCATAAGCAGGCTGGGCGTGCAGGCAGTGTGGCCCTGAAGATAGTACATGAAACTGTGAGGGTGAAGCCAGTGCAGCAGAGACCCCAGGAAGTTAGCAAAGCCAGAAACATGAAACATCAAAGGAAGGCCACGAGGAGTGAGAAAAACTGCTCCGACAGACGCCACGAGGGCCACAAGCAAGTGCCATCGGGGCAGAGCCACCCACACCCTTTAGAGTTCATATCGCACCGCAGATTGTCCCTGGTGCTGGGTATGGAACTAGGGGGGTATAATGTTTTTCCTGATGGATTTTCATCTTGCCTTGGACCCAATCCTTTCTGTCTTCCTATTTGTGCCTTTTAGAATGGGAATGTTTATCCTGGGCCATTGCGTGTAGGAAGTGATCAACTTTTTTTTTTTTTTTTTCATTTTTGGAGGGCTTAACAGTGAAGTTTGCCTTTAATCTCAAAGTAAACATTTTTTGGTTTTGTTTTGTTTGTCTGTTTGAGACAAGGTCTCACTGTGCAGTTCAGGCTGGCTTTGAGCTCACTTTGTAGCTCACTTTGAGGCAGGAGGGTCTCAAACTCACAAGGACCCTCCTGCCTCAGCCTCCCAAGTGCTGGGACTACAGGCATGTAGCACCACACCTGGCCCAGTCTGCTGATGGGTCTATAGCTGCAGGTGATGTTGGGAAGCCAAGCCTGGTCGGCAGGTGTCAGTGTGGCCATGGTCTGGAGGGGTATATGTCCCTCCTCCTCCCTTGATCCCACTCTGATTCCTGCCTACCATGCCACGAACTCTTTCTTTACTGTGAGTCCGTCTGCCATTCCACCCTAAGGTAAAGCAGGCACCTATGGACTAAAACCTCTACAAATTGTGAACCAAAGTGAATCTCTCCTCCCTTAACCTGTGGGTATTGGGTATTTTGTCCCAACAATGAAAAAGTACATGAGACATACTTTTACTTTGAATTTCCCTGGTGATTAACAATGTTGAGTATTTTTTCGTAAACCTGTTGCCATTTGGATGTGTTTCTGTATGTTTGTGTAGTGTGAGTGTTCCTGGGGAAGAAACCCAGGACTCTCACACGGAGCTACATCCCCACCCCTTTTTTATTTTTTCTTTTCAGACGTGACCTCAGTCAGTCACTAAGTCGCCCAGGCTGGGCCCGAGCTTGGCTATTCTCCTGCCTCGGCCCCCCGGGGTCTTGACCACCATGCCCGGTGTGGATGTTATCTTTTGAGAAACATCAGTGAGATCTATTTCCCATCTTGTGTTTGGTTTTGTTTTTGAGACAGGATCCCTCTATATAGTTAGACTTGAGCTCACTATGGAGGCCAGGCTGGCCTTGAGCACATAAGTACAGTTTGCCAATATTTTCTCCTGGCCTGTAGGTTGTCTGTTCACTTTGTTGACTGTTTCCTTTGCTGTGCAGAGGCTCTTTAATCTGATGTAATCTCATGATAGATTTTTACTTTTGTTTCTCCTGTTTTGGGGGTCTTATCCAAAAACTCTTGCATGTTCCAATGTCATGAAGCATTTTCCTTTCACTTTCTTCTAATAGTTGCATAGTCTTGTTGCAGGCAGCTGAGTTAGTTAGAAATATAGGCAGTCAGATGGGGCTGGGTCTTCAATGGAGCCAGTACAGATACCTGCCAACAGTGGGGGAGACTGATACCTCCCGCTGTGGGCCAGGCCTCAAGAGAAGGCCAGACAAATGCACCCATATCCTGAGGACTGGTACTCTAAACAGTTCCCTGTCACCCAGCAGAAGCCTGGGGTCCCCATCCCATTCCCCTAGGAAGAGTCACAGCTCTAAGAATGTCATCTTTCTACGTGACTCACTTCCCCATTTGTCCCTAATGTAATCAATTTTACCGGAATTATTAATCTTAGTGGCTAACTATAGTTCTGTCCCATCTTATGCCCATCTGCCCTGTGAGTTCCCAGTCCCCCACTCCCACCCCCACCCCACCCCCCCGGCCACCTTGAACCCATGATTTTGCTCTACAAAAGTCCCTGGAAAATAGAGTCCTTGGCAACCTGCTTGGGACCCCTCTGTCCTTCAGACAGAAGCTTTCTTTCCTTCTATAAATATGTTCTACTCTTAACCTCTGTTGTTCCTAAAATTCATTCTTCAATTTTAGAGAACACAGACTCGCGGACATAGTAGGTCAGGAGTTTCATTCCCCTATTATCAAAGGAGGCATCTGTTCACAGATGAAAGAAGTCTATCTGCAAGCAGGAAGGAAATGGTTGAATCTATTTGCAAGTGAAAGGGAATTGCTTGGGGTTCTAGTGTTGGAGGGGGGTTAAAACAGAAAAAATTTTAAACTGGGCTTGTGTTCTGAAGCTTTCATTTCTCCTTGTCTCCTTTGTCCCTATCTTTCTCTCTTTTATCTTTCCCACTGCCTGGGCTCCTGCTTTTCTCTTCTGTGATTTCACATGGTGGTGAGGACAGAAAGCAGGACAGAAGAGACACAGCACACAATGGCCCTGAAAATTGCTACTGTTAATCCCCTCTCTGTATAGGGGAAAGAAACTCCTGATCTGCTGGTGTCCAAAATGCCGAGGTCATGTTCTCTAAAATCGAGGAATGATTTTAGGAACAATGAAAAATGGAGGTTAAGAATAGGAGAATTTAGTAAGAGAAAGAAAGCTTTTGGCTAAGAGGGACAGAAGGGGGCCCAGAAGGTGGGTTGCCCACCAACCCTGATTCTCCAAGGTATTTATTAAGTAAAGTCACAAGCTGAGGTGGATTCAAGGTGGGAACTAATACATAAAATTACAAGTATAGCCTCTTAGGTAATATTGATCCAATGACAAATCATACTGTTCCAGGCAGCTGAGCTAGTTAGAAATATCATGGGCAGTCCGACAGGGCCGAGTCCTCCAAGGAGCCAGTGCAGAAGGCCAGATACCTTGACCTTGCAACCTTGGAGGAGATAGGCACCTCCTGCTGTGGGCCAGATCTCAGGACAAAGGTAAAACAAATGCAACCACACCCTGAGTATAAACATCAGGGACTGATATTCTAAATAGGTATGCATCACCTTGAGGAAGCCAGGAGTCACCATCTCAGACCCCTACAGGATGTCACTACTCTTTACTCATGTTCCCCATTTGTTCCTGATTTAACCCATTTTACCTGAACAGTTAACCTTATTGGTTGACCATAGTTCTGTCCCACCTCGTGCCCATCAGCCTTGCGAGTTCCCATGTTTTCCCCATCTTGGACCCATCTCACCTTAAGATCTGACTGTATAAAAGTCCTTAGAAAAGACAGAGCCCTTGGAAATCCGCTCAGGACCCCTTGTCTCTCTTCAGACAGAGCTTTTTTTCTCTCAATAAATATATTCTGTTCTTAACCTCTGTTGTTCCTAAAATTCATTTTTTGATTTTAGAGAACATGAACTTGTACCAGACAGTAGGTCAGGAGTTTCATTACCTATATCACCTTCAAAATGTGATACAGTAAATTCTGTACAAACTAAGCTTGTGGTTTCATGAAAGTCAAAGAATGAAGTTGTGAGTCAAAAGGAGGAAGTTAGGATAGTTTTTGTGGGAAATAAGGAGAAGGGAAAAAAAGCTCCTGATTTCTCTGTGAGGGGAATTTGAAACGTGGCATTTCCCTCATCTATATATTTCTTTTTATGCCAATGCCATATTGTTTTAATTATTATAGCTTTGTGGTATATTTCAAGTTTAAGTATCTTAATTCTTTTTGGTTCCGATTGCTTTGGCTAGTATTTATTTATTTATTTATTTATTTTTGGAATACTTTCATACATATTTTAGACATTTTTCTCTAGTTCTGTGAAGAATGTCATTGGTATTTTAATAGGGATTGTATTAAATTTGTAGATGATTTTCAGTAATAAGGCTATTTAAGCAGTATTGATTCCTTCAACCCATGAACATGGGATGTCTTTCTGGTTTTTAATCTTATTCTCTCTTTTTTTTTTCTGTCTTCCCTTTCCCACCCTTCTTGCCTCCTTCCTCCTTTATTTCTAGGTTTTTTTCCTTTGTTTGTTGGTTTAAGAAACAGTCTTCTTATGTTGCTCAAGATGGCATCAAACTTCTGGGTCAACTAATCTTTTCTGTCTTGACCTCCTGAGTAGCTGGGATTTTATCCATGTAGAACCATGCCTAGCCCAGCTTCAATTTTATTTATTTATTTATTTATTTATTTATTTATTTTGGTACTGGGAATCAAATTCAGGACCTTGCACTTGCCAGGCAGGCACCTGTGCCACTGAGCTATATCCCCATCCCTCTTTTATTAGTTTTTATAGCTTTCATTATAGGGACTGTTTACATTTGAATTAAATTTATTCCTAGGGCTTTATTAACTATTATAAATGAGATTGCTTTTTTAATTCCTTTTTCAGATAATTCACAATTGGTGTGCAGAGATACTATTGATATTTGTATGTTGATTTTGTAATCTTTAACTTTGCTGTATATATCAATTGTAATAGGTTTTTTGTAGAGTCTTAGTGTTTTGTCTGCATAAGGTTGCGTCATCTGCAAACTGACTGTTAGCGTTTCTCAGTGCAATAACAGAACAAAATATAAACGTAAAAGTGGCCTTTATTCTAAGGACATGGAGAGGAGCCCAGGACCCTCAGAGGTCTGGCTTTCTTCCACCAGAACATGGGGTAGGGGACTATATATATATATATATGTATATATATATATATAACCTCTGAATTGGGGTGTGCTTAGGGCGGGCATTGATGAGGCGCGAGGAGCTGATTGGAATTTTCTTCACATGCACTGGGAAAGGAAAAAGGAAGTTGTAATAGGGGAAGGAGGAAGTGACCTCAGGGTAAACATCCCTGATTCAGTCTTCCACCGCCATAATGTCCTGTAGCTTATTCTAGGGCAAAACTTTGATTCCCATCTTTTTATTTTTATTAGGAAAGGGCAAAGTCTCTCTCTTACTACTTCCTGCTGAAAGGGGGCGCTGTATTGGGGTTCAGGAAGGTTAACAGGATGACGGTTGATGCCCATGTAGAAGCTGGTACTGGGTGTTTTAGCCGGGACAACTTCATCTTTGGTAAATGCTCACATCCTAGATTGGAAAAACAAAGAGACAAGGTGCTATGAGGAGGCAGGCCACCATCATATTTAAGGACCCAGGGGAGGTAGAAGGAAAGATACCTTTGATTTAATTATGCTGTTCCATCAGGGCCACGGTGAGCTAGAATCTGAAAAACAAGTGTGGGGTTAGGAGGAGTGAAGTTATGAGAGGTGATTATTCCCCATCTGAAAGGGTAAAAATTAAAAGTGTAGGTAGGTAGGGCTTGTCTTTGGTCCAGGAGTTGAGCTGGAAAGAATAAGAAGCATGAGAAATATAAGGCCTGCTGATTGATTCATATTTGGGAAATTACAGAGTAGGGGTGGGGAGGGCTGTGGCTGTGTCATTATAAGGCAGATGAGAGCCTAGACCCACAGGGATTTCACATTTAACTAAACAGCTGAGGGTAGAGAGAACTAAGACAGTTGTTATGTAGAACAACATGAAGACGATTTTACGCATGATGTGGGAGTCTTTAGGAAACACTGCCAAGAGCCCTACTGTAAAAAAATAATTAATAGAATGTAAGGGATCAGGAACCAAATAGGATAATAAAACATGACCTAGTCTGAACGTTGTGGCTGTGGGGTCTTGGTGAGACGGAAGTGGGAGGTAGGAGATGAGATGACCACTCAGGATGTTTAGAGTCAGGGGAGTTAGGGTTAGGAGGGCACCGCTTAACTTGAGTGATGTGGAACCAGGATGGCAGTCCAGCGACCTCGACCAACATTGAAGTTCTGAGGAAGACCAGGGAGGGGCCACTCCATTTTAGCTGTGGATTGATGGCTTTTCCTGTGTTGACATACATTTCTTCTACTTCAAGGTTGTTCAGAGTCGTATCAGGAAGTGATATTTAATTTTATTCAAGTTTTTTCTGTGACTCTGGAGAAGATCTGTGGCTCTGTCCCTAGTCTGTGGATGTGTGTTGGACTTCATTGCACTTCTGGGAAGACTCCCTCTGAACATGGTGAATCGTTTTTTCCCTCTGCGTATTTGTGAGACAGGGCCTCACTATGGAGTCCAGGCTCTCACTCTGCAGTCCAGGCTGACCCTGAGCTCATGGTGATCCTCTTGCTTTAGCCTTCCGAGTGCTGGGATCGCAGGTGTGCACCACCACACCGGGCAGTGGGGAATCCTTGTCGAGGTGTTACCCATTTTCTGTTTCCTTCCAGGTGCTGGCAGAAGGCAGCATCTCATCTAATCTGCTTTACAATTTAAGTAACTGAGATTTGATCTCTGCTTCTATTAGTCAACTATTTGAGTTAGGCAAGTGCCTTAGCTTGTTTGGAGCCTCATTTTTATCTGTGGAGGCACATCTCATAATATGTATGCAGAAAAATAGACGCACATAGGATTTGCATTTGGAACACGGTGTGAGCTAAGGTGTGTGAAATCTCGGCACATGCTTCGCTCACAGTAGCCACTGAATGGACAGTAACTGTCTTGCTTCATCCAGAGGAATCTTGCAAATACCTGAATCAGTCCCTTCTGTAGAAGGGCAGGGCAAGGCCCTAGGGCTTCCTAGAAGACTACATGGACAGAAAACAAAGAACAATTGAGGACTTACTCAGTGAGGTTTATTTCTTGATGTATTTATTTAGTGCTAGGTTAGTGTATTAACTGCCTGTCCCTGACATATACTTCTGATCTGTAAATCTCTCTGTAGTTCCCTCTCCATATCTTATGTCAACCCAGGCCTCCAACAGCAATGATCTGGTATTTTCTCCAAGAATCTTTAAGGAGTCTGACAGAAACCCTGTCTGATCTCTGTCATTACTGTGGACACACTGCCTCTGAGACCCAATGGAGGGAAGTGAGGTGGTTAGCAGAACACTGTGTTCTTTTCCAAAAGGAGCCTGATGTGCCCTTGGTATTACCTAAGAACTGGCCAAACAGCTTGTCTAAGAGTTTAAGGTCCATAGAGAGCCCTATCCCAGATCTTGTCTGGGTCTAGAAAGTTTCTATTTGTAATCCCATGGGGAAGTTATTGCAGTTCCAGCAAATTAATTCCAATGTACCACTTCCAGTGCCACCCAAGTCAAGAATGAAGACACCGAGCCATATTCATAGTTATAGGGAGACAAGGGGATCTTAACAGCCAAAATAATGGTTCACCAGAACAAAGGCCTCAACCCTGGGGCCAACCCTGGTGACACTGATTCTCCATGAAGGGAGTGGCTTAGGGACGGTGACAGTGAGAGTGACGGGTAATAGGTGACTGTCATGATCTGGGCCAGGTAGGAGGCCTGAGATCACCTCTGTGATATGCAGAGGGCAAGAAAGACAGAGAGTAGTCTGTATAGCACAGCTGAGGTGGTGTTACAGGCAGCCGAGTTAGTTAGAAATATTAGTGGCCCTGAAGCAAGGCCAGCAGACTGCTATAGCTGTTGGTTTCAAACAGGAGCCTAAAGAGAATTCTTTCTGTGGTCTGTTGGCCATTTCAGAACTTTGGAAATGGAATGGTCAATTCATCAGAAAGAAATAGCAGGTGAGTGTGGCG
>PVJX010037004.1:0-17224 GCA_004027295.1 Dolichotis patagonum | reverse complement strand
GCAAGTCCCAATGTGCCAGGGTCTCTCTCCTGCAGGCCATCAAAAGTCTGCCATAATCACCTGCTATTTCTTTCTGATGAATTGACCATTCCATTTCCAATGTTCTGAAATGGCCAACAGACCACAGAAAGAATTCTCTTTAGGCTCCTGTTTGAAACCAGCAGCTACAGGAATCTGCTGGCCTTGCTTCAGGGCCACTGTTTTTGTTTCTTAGACAAGGTCTCACTATCTAGCCCAGGCTGGCCCCAAATGTGCCATGATCCTTCTACCTCAGCCTCCCAAGTGCTGGGATAACAGGCATGGGCCACTTGGCCTAGCTCAAAACAAAGGTTCTAATTAAATCACTATGTAAATAACTTCTTTTCCCACTTAAATTTAGGAAAAGAAATAGGTAAGCATTTTTACCTTTCTTTTTTTTTTTTGGTACCGGGGATCGAACTCATGACCTCGCGCTTGCCAGGCAGGCGCTTAAGCCGCTGAGCTAAATCCTCAGCCCGCATTTTTACTTTTCGTAAAAATATAGAAAAATGGATCCCAAGTTTTATTAAAATGTTTCCCTAAAAGTGCATCTAAAAGTGACATGTAGAGATCCAGTAAGTTTGTTGTTTCATTTTCCTGGGCTGCACTAATAAAATGGGATATAGTTTTCTGCTTACTCAAGGAGCATAGGGTGAGCAAGTACGCAGTGCATCTTTCATAATGGAAGAGAAAAAGGAAACTGCTGACATTTCAGTCTAATCCAGGCTGACTATGGCTCCAGGTTGGCCAAGGGTGTTGCCTTCCATTGTTTTTTGTTTTTGGATTTCAAGCAAATGAATGGAAAAGTGCCCTGAAGAGAAGTGGGAGACATGAGCACCTTTCACAGGTATAATAAGCATGGATCAGGTGAAGGCAGAGATCTACTCTGTAAATCAGGCAGTCTCTTATGAAAGAGATGGGTGTGCTTGTCAAGATGCTTACAAATTACATGTTTGGACAAGCATATTTTATTGAGCTATCATGAAGCCCAGAAAATATAAGCTGCAGACCAGAAACTGGAAACGCATCACTGGACACATCCCACCTAAGGTGTGACTGGCATTGCGGTTGTGAGTACTGGTTCTGGAGTCCAGCTGCCTAGGTCGAATCCTTTCCTTACCCATAAATAACCATCTCTATGCCTCAATTTTCTCATCTGTAAAGCAGGAATAATATTGGGGTTGTAGGGAAGTTGGCTTTTGTTTTGTTTTGAACAGGGTCTTGCTATTTATAGCCCAGGCTGATCTTAAATTTACTGAGTCTCCCAGGCTGCTCTCAAACTTGTAATCCTCCTGCCTCAGCCTCCCAAATTCTGGGATTACTGGCATGTGTCACCCTGCCCCTTCAGGTGTTCCGAGGGTGTAATGAAGTTATGTAAAGTGTTTAGCATGGTACCTGACCCAGTGGTAGCTTCATAAGTGGTAGCTTTTTTTTATTTGTGTAGTAGTAGAGCCAGCTCCTTGCTTTTACAGAATCTGAAGGCCTGAGTGTCTTACCATGGAGAGGTTGTTGTGTGATGCTATTTGTACTAATTGTCCATTTTATTTGTATGATTGTTTCAGACAACTGCCGTATGATTGGAGTAGGGGTAGGGTTGAGACAGGATTTTGCTGTGCAGTTCAGGCTGGCTTTGAGTTTACTTTGTAGTCTAGGCTGGTCTTAAACTTGCGGCAGTCCTCCTGCCCCAAGCTCCCAAGTGCTGGGAATAGAAGTATGTACCACAACACACCATATAATTCTTGCATCACCAAGTGTGTTTGGTTTTCTGAATTAGAGTATCTACCTCTAATAGGAGTCTGTTCTGTTAAGAGCAGCAGACACTGTGAGTGGGCCAGCATTCCTGAGGTCAGGTTTGTTCTCAAATGCCAGTCTCACCTCATTTTGTCTTCAGAGTTCTTTGACTTTTTGCTGGGTGTGATGGCAAATGCCTATAATCCAGCACTTAGTAGGCAAGGCAGGTGGATCACTGCAAGTTTGAGGCCAACCTGGGCTACATAGTGAATTCAAGGCCAGTTTGGGCTAAATAATGAGACCCTGTCTTAAATAAAACTAAAAAGCAAAAACAAGAAGCAGAAAAACAGAGTTCTTTGACTTTTTCTGCCCTCTAACCACCCATAAAATAGTCTTTCTGCTTCTTTTTTAAAATGAAGCACTTCTTTGATTTATGGGTTTTCATTTTGTTTTGTTTTTGTTTTTGTTTTTGTTTTTGGTACCGGGCATTGAACTCATGACCTCGCGCTTGCCAGGCAGGCACTTAAGCCATTGAGCTAAATCCCCAGCCCTTGTTTTGTTTTTTTTATGCAAGGTCTCAGTCTGTAATCCAGACTGCCCTTGATCTCACAGTGCACCAGGCCCACCTTTACTGCTTCTTTTTTAAGGTTGTTTCCTGAAGAAAATGAGATGTATATTTCTGCAAAGAAGTATTTGTGAAACCAGGCATGGTGGTGCCACCCCTGTAATGTCAACACTAGGGATGATGAGGCAGTAGGCATTACAGCACTAGGGAGGCTGAGGCAGGAGGATAGGAGTTTGAGGCTGTCTGGTTACATAATGAGACTCTCAAAAAAAGAATGAAAATATATATATATTTATATATATGTATATATATGCAAAAATCCTAACTGTACAGGTTGTTTAATGTGTTCCACAAAGTAAATGCAACTATATAAATAGCACCCAGATGGAGAAACAGAACATGACCATCACCTCCCAAATCTCCCTTGTTTTTTTCCCAAAAACCTACATCAGTGGTGGCCAGCCAGTGGTATGCATACCATAGCTGGCTGTTTGTTGTCATCAACACTTCTAAAAGGTTTGCTATCACTGACCTACAAGGGTAGCATACCCACTATCCTCAAGCAGTATGGTTCAGGGTTTGTTTTGTTTAGTTGTTTTGGTTTTTTGAGACAGGGTTTCACAATATAGTTCAGGCTGGTCTTCAACTCACTTTGTATCTCAGGCTGGCCTCGAGCTCACATCCGTCCTCCTAGATCAGCTTCCAGAGTGCTGGGATTACAGGTGTGTGCCACCATGCCCAGCTCACCAAGCTGTACTGTTGAGTTGTTCTTTCACACCATATTTATTTCATCATTTAGCTGAAGTAGGTGTTAGGCTGAGCATGGTGGCACACACCTGTAATCCCAGCACTCGAGAGGCTGAAGCAGAAGGATCGTTGCAAGATCAAGACCAGGCTGGGTTAGAAAGTGAGCTCAAGGCCAGCCTGAACTGCCTAGCAAGATGCTGTCTCAAAAAGGCCAAAAAAAGAAAAGAAAAGCTAAAATAGGTGTTATCCAACTTGAATCCAGAGGAACTCGTGTTCTTATATGCATTCTTGGGGACTAAAGAGAACTGGAGAGTTTGATAGTACAGTTAAACAAAAATGATAACAAGAGTGGTGGCACATGCCTATAATCCCAGCATTGGGGATGCTGAGGCAGGAGAATCACCTTGAATTTGAGGCCACCCTGGGCTACATGAGACCCTGTCTCAAAAAACACAACAACAACAACAAAAAAAACAAGCAGTTTCCTTGTGTTGTGGAAAGAAAGGTAGTAGCTGAAACATTCTAGGTGCTGCTGATATAGCCCGTGGCTGCCAACTTGTTCATCGATAAACAGAAATGTCTGCGCTTAGGGCAGTGTTAGCGTATGGGATTGGCATGTGGTTCTACTGAATAGCATCATCCGTAGAGAAGGGGAGGGAGTGGGGGTTTTTTGTTTGTTTGTTTGTTTGTTTGTTTGTTTTTGTTTTATGTTTTGCGAGTGGTTTTTTGAGTGTTTGGTTTTATTGAGGCAGGATCGAACTAGTACTACTCAGGCCAGGCTGGCCTCGACCCTAATCCTCCTGCCTCTGCTTCTCAAGTTTTGGGGTTAGAGGTGTGCACCACCACACTCAGCTGTTGTTTTGGTTTTGAAGAGCGAGTCTGTTGCATCTTGGTACAGTAGGAGCATAGGCTCAGCCTTAGCCATCCAATAGTTTGTGTGTTGGTTAGGGGAAGAATTAGAAGAAAATAGGGCAAGGAAAACCCCGAAGAGACAGCTTATCTGAGTCTTGACAAGTCCGAGAAAAAGAAGCAGGAGCTCAGCTAGAAGTGTCCTCAAGGAAGTAGGGCCCTCAAATGGTCTTGTGGAGACCGTGAGGCGACAAACTCATCCCCTCAGGGTTCTTCAGGGGCCAGGGTCTGCTGGATGACTGGAAAGTTCTTTGGGGAGAAGCACACAGCCTGGTGACACAGATACAGGATGTAGAGGTTCACAGACCAAGACCTGGGTTTGAATTCTGAGTTTGTCACTCATTGACCGTGATGATCCTGGCAAATTACTGGGCATCTGTTAGCCTCAGCAACCAGGTCCTGGTTGTAGGGCTGTAATGAGAGTTCAGTTCCAGGGGTGGACAACTCTGCTTCTAGCACGTGTTACAATCTTGCTTAGCACACAGGCCCCACTACCCTGTTAGCTGCCTTTAACATTGTGGGCAGTGTCCAGTGAAAGTCTTATACCACACTGCTTGGTAAACTAACTTTCTTTCTTTCTTTCTTTCTTTCTTTCTTTCTTTCTTTCTTTCTTTCTTTCAAGAAGACAATCTTACCAACAGAATCGTGGCCATAAAGATATGGAATGCCTTACGAATTTGTATGTCATCCTTGTGCAGGGGCCATGCTAATTCTCTCTGTATCACTCTAATTTTAGTATGTGTGCTTCCAAAGCCAGCACTAAATTTGTTCTTAAAAGAGTGAATGGTAGGCCTGGGGATATAGCTCAGTGGCATAAGTGCCTGCCTGGTAAGTGCAAGGTCATGAGTTCAATACCCAGTACCAAAAAAAGACCAGACAGAAAATAGTTTGATCTTTGTTGAAACTACTTGGTTCTGCTCTTGTAACTCAAAAGCAACCACACATGTGTGGGTGTGACTGTATTTCTCTAAACCTTTGCTACAAAACTAGGAGCAGGCCAGGAGAGTTATATATGTACCTGTGTGTGCATCCAAAAGAGTCCTCTCCAAGGTCAGCTGGAGAAAACTTTTAGAGAAATGTGTGAATGGAATCACTATTGTAGTGTTGTTTTGCACATTTTATCTGGTTTGCAGAGTGAAGATAGACACTGTGAATTCCAGTACATGCCCACATATTCAGTTGTTTGTTTATTATGGAACAGGGTACCACCAGCCGTTTTTGTTGTTGTTGTTGTTGTTGTTGTTCTTGCATTTTGAGAAAAAGTCTCACTAAGTCATTAAATTGTGCAAGCTGGGCTTGAACTTGCCATCCACCTGCCTTAGCCTTCCTGAGTGCTGGGATTACAGCATATACCACCACATCCAGCCATGTACTCAGTTATTTAAAATATTACTGAGCACTTTCACCAGGTCTTTAGTGTTCTAGGCCCCAGGAAGTCACTGTGAACAAGGCAGATGAGGCCTCTGATCTCATGGAGGTGACATCCTAATAGGAGAAGATTCGGAATAAATTAGTAGTTAAAAACCCTGATGATTTCACATTGCAGTCAGTGTGGCTCAGACTTTCGGCAGAACATGTGATAAAGATTTGGCAGGGAAGTTGGCTTTGGAGGAGGCCATCAGGAAAGACTTCCCCAAAATAGGGACATTGTGTCCAGCAAGGATCGTTGACTAAGATGAAAGGAAAATTTTTTCTTAAGAAAACAAGTAGTTGCTTTAAAAGCACACAAATAGCTCAGAAGACTGTGCAGAATGAGAAGTAACTGTCCCCTAAAGCAAGGAAATGTAATAACATGACTGTGGCTCTGTGACTGCTGCTAGGTAGGCAGTGACATCGCCCCTGCCCAGAGTGTCCCACCAGCTTGGTTGGGGCCCACGTGGATGGCCCCCCACCTCTGTTTTGGCCCTGAGACAGGTTCTCTTTCTGGCAGGTGTCCACCTTGAGTAGGAGGCTCCCTGTCCAGTCGGGATCCAGGGGCAGGTGCCTGGACTGCAGCTGTCACCCACTCAGCCTGGAAGTGCTGCAGAGGAGGCTGCTCTACAGGGTGGGCTTTCCCTATTTTTCTACTTCTCTGGGTAGGTTAGGACATTCAAAATTAGTGAGTAGGGCCAGGGATGTAGCTCAGCAGCACAGCATATGCCAGGAAAGCATAACATCCTGAGTCTTAATTTCTGGTCCCCCCCACCGCCCCAAAAAAATCAAATGAAAAATTAGTGTCTAAAAAAAAATTTACTGTCACACATTCCAGGAGCAGACTTGGTAGTAAAAGATGTTGACTGTTTAGTTTAGATCAATAGTTTTTTGTTTGTTTGTTTGTTTTTGTATTTTTTGTTTTTTTTGAGACAGGGTCTGACTATAGTTCAGATTGGCCTTGAACTTACTGTGTAGCCCAGGCTGATCTGGAACTCTGAGGGACTCTTCCTTCCTTAGCCTCCTGAGTGCTGGGATTACAGGCTGCAGCACTACACCTGGCTTAGATCAATAGTTTTGTTCTTTATGAATTCAGGGATAAATATTTTGAAAATCCCTAAGGACCCAGGTCATCAGGGCAAAGATCTAAAAAAAAAATCTCTCCACACTCATCTCCATGTTTCTTCTTCCCAGGGTCCTGACATTGTTATGGCTGGCTCTCAATTTGTATCTCACATAAAAGAGACTGGGAGGGACCCAAAGACCCCCCAGCCCACTCCAACCCCGTAGGTAATCCCAGGCCCAGGAATAGATGCTAGTGAAGTGACACCCACTTTTTCTGAGCCCTGGCCATTCAGCTTAAACATGGTTCTCCTTTTATGAAATGTTCTCTGGCATCAGGTTTCTGTGTGAAACCTTGTGACGCTGTGTTTGTTCCTACCCCAGCACTGAGCACTTGGGGCCGTCTCTCTGTGGTTGGCTCTAGCAGGGCCCCGTCCTCGGCAGACACCCAGTGTGATGCTCTGAAGCCAGGCAGAAACTCATCTGCCTCCAGGGGAAGAGACACACATAATTTGGTAGTCTCTCTACTCTAATTGGTGGGCCAACGCCAAGTCTCTGGGGTCACTGGGAGTCACAGGTCACACTCTGGGGTGTCAGATGTAGTCACAGTTCCTGTGTGTCTTCCTCAAAACTCATCCATCTGGAACCCAGTATGAAAAGAAGCAGAAAAATTGAAAGTCTGCCCAGTTGGCAAAACTGTTAGCTCTGTAAAGCTAGCATGCTGAGTGAAAGGGGTCTAGTGGCCACGATGCTGTTTCTGCACAGACGGAGGGAGAGGAGCTAGAGGTCAGAGTGTGACTGCGCGAGGAGAAGCCCGTGTTCGTAGGCACTGTGGGCTCCCGGCAGGGTCATGACTTCCTCTCCAGTCTACAGTGTCATCTTGGCGTTCAGCTTTGTGGCAAGGGCTGTCACTGCCCAAGTTACGGGGCCCTCATACCCAGGGGAGGCCTTGGGCTCTTCTCCCTTACGCTCTGACGCTGTCCCCTGGCCTTGCTGCCGGTGAGGCAGGCTTCACAGCACAGCATCCGGCACTGCCCTGCAGCCTGTAGTGACTTCACAGCCAGAGCTCGCCTCCAGGAGCATCTGACTGCAGCCCTATTTCCCATTATCTTTTATTTGGGGTTTCTCATATAAGAGATCTCATGCAAAATTTAAGCTTGTCTGTCTGGCTTATTTCACATAACATTATGGTCTCAAGGTGCATCCATTCCCTATACATGACTCAATTTTATCTTTCTTTATAGCAGAGTAGTATGCATTGTGTATAAGTACCACATTTCTTTATGCGTTCATCTGTGATGGTCATATGGGCTGCTTGCAACATTTAGCTATTATGAGTTGCATAGCTATAAACATGAGTATGCAGTGTGTGTCAGTGTAATGTAATGTCTTTTTGTATTTTGTTATTCAGACAAGGTCTCACAAGGTCAGTTCAGGCTGACCTTGAGCTCATTATCTAGACCAAGTTGGCCTTGAATTCAAGGCAGTTCTCCTGTCTCTGCCTCCTGAGTGATGGAATTGTAGGCTTGTGTCACCACACCCCACTAATATGATATCTTTAGCTCTTTTGGGAACATACCTACGAAGGGGAATGGCTGGGTTGAATGAAATCTCTAGTTTTAGTCCTCCTGCCTCAGCCTCCCAAGTGTTAGGTGTACCACCACACCTAACAGTACTTGTTACGATTCCTTGATGATGGCCACTGTTTCTGGAGTAAGATGGAATCTGTGTCGTAAGCCCCTGCTCACATTCTAGAAGAACACAGAGTTGTTATATACATTGTGCTGGAAAAGGTAAGCGCCTCCCTAGCTCCCTCAGCAGCTGTGGATTTATAATCCTTGAGGTTCCTCTTGGGCTTCCTCCTCCTGGTCTTGCATTTCCACCTGTAAATTATCTGCCTCCACAGCATGGGCGGTAAGTGCGGGGAAGAGTCCCTGTGTGTTCTCCATGCTAATGCTCTGATTTGGACAGTGACTTGGTGACCATTTTGTTTAGCAGCTCGACAGGTGGGTGGGGGTTGCACTTATGAAGTGATGCAGTAGGCACAGTAGACAGTGAAGGGAAGTGAAAGATGAACACGGAACCTGCAAAGACGCCCAAGCTTTTTTTTTTTTTGGTCCGTCTTTTTGAGACAGGGTCTCACTATGCAATTCAGGCTAGCTTTGAGCTTACTTTGTAGCCCAGACTGATCTTGAACTTGTAAGGATCCTCCTGTCTCAGCCTCCCAAGTGCTGGGATTACAGGCGTGTGCCACCACACCTGGCAAGACACCCAGGCTTTGAAAGAGTCTCACCTTGTCCTGCCAGTGCCATACACCATACTGAGTGTGTGCTCTGAAAACAGAGCAGAATTTCTGCTGGCTCTGCCTCTGGCCTGCCGTGGGAGAATGGAGAGAATCATGTGCACTGTGTGCTTTGCAGGCCACTGGCTGGCACTAGGCCTCTGGTGCTGGTCATTTCTCTCCCTGCTCTGAAAGGCATGCTTGTGACCTGGGCACAGGCTCTCCCTGGGCAGGGGCTCTGGCTCTATCAACAAGGCATCAGTGGAAGCACAGTGTCTTTTTGTGTTTTGTTTTCCCAGTGCTGGTGATCAAACCCAGAGCCTCTCATATGCGAGTGCTTTTCATGTCCACTAAGCAATGGACTGATCATTCCTGAATCTCGGGACCTCTGGTTCTCATGCAGGGTGATTTTTGAGCTCTCTGGCCCCATTGTCCACTGCAATTGGTTGTCATTGAAAATGAATATCTTCCAGATCAAGGTGAGGTGGGATCTCAGGCTAAGATTAGAGGAGTAAGTCAGAAGAAGCCTTGTGGGTGCTTGGGCTCAGGGGAGCTGCAAAAACCCAGCAGCTGAATCCTTTGCAGACATCCTCATGCTGTCTAGGAAGGGTGCAGTGAAGATTTTCCTGGCACTGCCCCCCAGCCTCACTCCTACACAGCCCATGATGAAAGACCTGGGAAGGCCCAAGACCGCTGCTGTTGAGCCTCCTAGGGAAGTCTCTGGGATGTGCATTTCTAGATGGTCACTGCAACCCCCTCTTCCAACTGTGCCTTATCCCAAGGGGGTGGAAGCAGGATCTCCAGAATTAGCCACACCCACCGTGTCTGAGCATACCTGACCAAGGCAACAGGAAAGTAGGACACTGCTCCCCACCCCCAACAAAGCCAGGAAGCGCGAGAATCGCCTCTACCTCTTGGAGCTGGCCCCCTTCTCTGTAAAATGAGGGTTTGGGCCAGCTGATTACTTTTCTGATTTTCCATCGAGTTAAGCAGTCAGTTTCATCCACTAGTAACCCATCCTTCCTCCCATTTCTCCTTCTCTTTGTGCATCTTCCTGTACAGGGCATTCTTACAGAGGCCCCAGGAAACTGCTTCACAGCCACATGTTTTCTAAGGCTGCTTCTGCTTAGATTCTGCAGTGCTTCAGCCTGGCCCACATCCAGCTTTGCCTTAGACCCCAGCACAGATTCTCCACGGAACTATGTTGGCAGTGCCATTCCATTCCTTGAGCCATGGAACACAGGCACTATTGTTCTTAAGAAGCTGTAGTAAGACTGAAAAGCTAAGGCCTGCCTGGCTGCTTTGTTCATGTAATTGTTATTATTATTATGACTTTTTTTGAGATAGGGTTTTACTATGCAGTTCAGGCTGCCTTAAGCTCACTTTGTAGCCCAGACTAGTCTCGAATTTACAGTGATCTTCCTGCCTCAGCCTCCCTGAGTACCAGGAGTAGAGGCATGTGCCACCACACCTGGCTCTGTGCATTTATTATTTATTTGTTTACCTGCTTACTTTTAAGAGAATGGATGGCAGGCATTGGCCTTTCCCATCCAGTCTGCTGGTATCTGTGCTTGAAACTGCTAATCTGAGATCTGGGTGGGCAGAGTGTTGTGACTGCCCTGAAGGCACAGCCCGAAGTTCAACGCACACCAGCCCTTCTCTAGGGGTCCCTCTCTGGGGAGTCTAGCCATCGAGGTGTGGATACATTCCTGCTCCCAAGGTAATAGCATCACATGGCTGAGCTTGGAGAGTGTGAGGATCAGAGCAGCAGTTTGCCCAGTTGGTGGCAGGCCGCGACCCCACCGCCCACAAGGCCCTCCCCTTGCCTGACGCACTACAGCGCCATCCAGTGAGAGGCAGCCTGGCGGGGCTCACGTGCAGCCAGTTGAGCTCATGGAATCATGGTTTTCAATGATATCTCTAAATGTTTATTGATATTTTATTAAAGCTGTTTAACACATACTAATTGTGTGAGTTAGAGGGTTTTGCTGTGCCGTTGCTGTACCTGCATGGTAGTGCTTTGGTCACGCTTACAGGTGTGACCTGAAGGGAAGCAGCAGCAGCTCACCCTTCCTTCAACTGAGGTCTTTTCTGCTTTTGAGTTTCCATCCCTGCCCTGGACTACTTGCGGCTGTCCTGACATTCTGTCATCTAAACACACTGGGTCTCCATGGAGCAGTAGGGAGGCTGCTGTTACCTGGTGACCTCCCTGGGCAGCAGAAGAGGGCCATGCCTCAGGGAGTATCAACTCTTTCTCCCGTATCCATAAGCCTATGCCTTCCACGGGCAGGTAGGGATGGGCAGGTGCTGTGGGGGCATCCCATAGTGGCCAGCCTGTACAGCCTGTGTCTGTCCAACTTGGCAGACCCCAGGGACCTGTTTGAAATAGGACTTTTGTTCCGCTCCATGCATAAGTATAGAAGTGCAACTCACCCTTGCCTCCCCCAGGACAGACTGTGAGTCAGTGGTGGGCTTGAATCTAGATTTCCCATCTGTCCAGCTGTGCAGTGTGACAACTTCTTTTGGTTTTGACTGGCCAGGGAGAAAGGAGGTCTCCTATAGCCATCTATCTCTGTGTCCCTTTATAATCCAGCTGCCTTTTAACTACCTACCTGGGACCAAACTGGGAGGATTTTGGGGTACCAGCTGTAGTACTAGTGTTTTGTGGTTCTGTGTCCCTAAGAGAAACAGAACAGAGCCGGCTGAGGTCCAGTGCAGAGTGGGACTAACCCGCATTAAAATGCTCAGGCATTCCTTGGCTGGTGGGTGTGTGCCACCCACATTTCCTGGAAGCCATGGGATCTGGCACAGTATTACCATGGCCAGCCCTCTCGGGGCACTCTGAGAACACTGTCCTTTCAGCTTTGAGGGAGTCTGGGGTGAACTGAGCCAGCTCCTCTCAGCCCAGGTACCAGAACACACCCTAAAAACAAGGCCAGAGAACAGCTGGACTGCTTCAGGGTGTGGTCTGGGAACACGCCTTTGAGACAGAGGCCTCAGTGGTCAGTGCCTGTAGTGGAGAAACTATGACTTTTAAAAATTACTTAATTCTTCTCTTCCTTCTCAGTTGATCGGGGAGGGTGCCGGGAATCAAACTCAGGACCTTGTGCTTACCAGGCAGGCTCTGCACCGCTGAGCTAAATCCCCAGCCCCTCTCAGCTGATCTTGACCATTGTTTTAAATAGGAACTTTTTCTTCCTCCCACACTCAGGCACAGCAGCCCACTTTTGTCAGCTCCTCTCTGTGGCCACCCCTCCCCAGCAGTGGAGCCCATCTCATCGCTCATCGCTGTTGAAGAACTTTACTCCTCACTCCCTCCACTTTCCTGTCGCCCTTTTGGCTAAAGGCATTTTCTGTATTTGTTGTCTCTGTTTCATTCTTTTATTTTCCCTCCTGTCTTCCTTTCTTCCTTGAGCTTGTGGCAGTCCTCCTGCCTCAGCCCCCCAAGTGCTGGGCTTACAGGTGTGCACCACCATGCCCTGCCTTCCCTCCCTTCTTTCTGGCTTTTCTTTCTTCCTCTTTTTCTCCTTTCCTTCCTTCCTTTTCCTCTTGTCCTTTCCTTCTTACTTCCTTCTTCCCTCTTTCTCTTCCAACAAAAAATAGATACAGTCCCCAGTGACCCAGGCCCCACCTTCTACCACCTCCCAGTGGTGCCACCAGCTGGGGCCAGGCCTTCAACACGTGAGCCTTGAGGGATATTTCCCTCCAAACCGTGACACTTACATCCATCCGTAGGTTCCTGCCACTTCTCACTTTCTCTTCCACCACAGCCAGCCCTGTTCCATCATTTCCACACCGTCTGCACTAGAGGGAACCTCCCAACCAGTGTCTCTCCCTCCCTTTGTCCTGCTCTGTCTGTCTCTGTGTCTGTCTGTCTCTCTCACCTCTGTCTCTCTCTCTGTCTCTATCACCTCTGTCTCTCTCACCCTGTTTTTATTTTTATTTTATTTCTTAGTACCAGGGATCGAACTCATGACCTCGTGTTTGCCAAGCAGGCACTCACACCGCTGAGCTAACCCCCCAGCCCTTCTCTGCCTGTTTTTTGCGGTGCTGTGGATCAAACCCAGGGTCGCACACATGCTGGTCAAGTACTGCCACTGAACTATGTCTCTAGCCCTGCTTGTATTTTATTTTATTTTTATTTTTATTTTATTTTATTTTATTTTATTTTATTTTATTTTATTTTGAGACAGGGTCTTGCTAAGTTGTCTATGCTGGCCTCAAACTTGTGATCTTCCAGTCCTCTTGCCACAGCCTCTGGAATAGCTGGGAATGTAGACCGCGCCACTGCACCTGGCTCCCAACTAGTCTTCTTGGCTCAGCCTCCCAAGTGCTAGGGTTATAGATGTGCACCGTGACACCTAGCCAGTAAGACTTTAATTGTAAATAGAAAGTCAGCTCACTGCCGTAGCTTACTAACCCTTGCTTCAGATTCCTGCTAATGCTGAAACTTTCTGCCTTTTCCCCAGACCTGCAGGGTTAGAAGGAAAACCAGGACTGAGCAGCAGGGTGGAGTCATCTCACGAGTGGGGAGCTTCTCCAGGGCAGCTAGTCCAAGCAGGACACTTCAGACCTGGGGGAAGCCAGCGCAGGTCACGGGGAGCAGGAGTCCTAGGCTCACTTTCTCAGAAGCCACCTGGCTGCTCTTCTCCTTCTGTCCTCCAGGAAGCAGAGCTGCTGAAGACGCAGAGTTCACATCTGCCATGGGCTTTTTGGTTCTCCTGATGTAAGAGAGGGCACTGCATTTTTTTGTTGTTGTTGTTTAATTTTTTGTACCGGGGACCGAACTCATGGCCTTGCGCTTGCCAGGTAGGCACTTAAGCCTGAGCTAAATCCCCGGCCCTGGCACTGCATTTTTATTTCTCGGGTTCTCCTAAAAGATGGTAGGATATAGACTGAGTCTAGCATTTCTATATGTTACTCATTTACAAATCTTGAACCCAGGTTTGATGAACCGGCTGAGCCACTTTGTAGTCCTGTGACCTACTTAATGGGGTTGCTGTGATGATTAAATGAAATAATGTTTCTGAACTGCTTTGTCATCAGCATCATCAGCGTTGTCACAGCTGCTAACACTAAGTGTTTACAAGGTGTCATCAATACAGTTTGACTTATCTGAACCCTCATAATAGGGTACTGTTACCAAGCCCACTTCCCAAACAAAGGAACTGAATGTAAATGCCATGCCTACGGCCACACAATGAGTACCAGAGTCACTGTTCAAACCATGCTGTGGGACCCCCAGGTCCACTCTTAACCACTCTGCCACCTTCGTGCACATAGTAAGCACTCAGTAAATGATGCTTCCGGATGAGAGCTGGTGTTGAACATACCAGCCTGAGCTGAGTTTTTGTACTGATCTTGTCCATTCTGTTGTTGGGGCCCCTATGTACGTGGCATCTGCTCTCTGCTGCTATTCTTTCAGTGCCTGCTGGTCTTGCTGGTTCTGGAAGTAGCTGCAGCCTCTCTGTAGCTAAGGGAAAGCGTCCCTGCTGTCTGGTAACTTTTGTGCGGTGTTTGGTGCACCAGCCCTCAAAGGATGAGCTCCTGCCGCTGATGTAGCTCCTCAAGGTCTCGCTTCACTGACTCATGGACATTGTTTTTCCTGTTGCTCCTTTCAAGATCTGTGCTGGGTAACAGGATCTATCTATCTCCTTGTCATCTAAGGTGATGTAAAATGGTTGCCAACCTGCTTTCTGTAGAGCACAGAAGGAGTAGCCTGTGGAGCCATCTAACACAGGGTGTTAGTTAGTTACTAAGAGCAAAGTGTGTCGTTGTTTCTTTGCACCTGAACTTACATTTAGCCAATTGTTGTGGCATCAGTTTGATCAAGAATATGGGTTCATTATTGTTAATCATTTCTGCTGATGCTGAGCATTTGCTGGTTGCCAGATCTGTGCCATTTGTGTGATTTTTACCACTCAGTCCCCTAAAGCAGTGGCATTCAGTAGAAGTTGCTGCAATGATGACAGTGCTCTATATCTGCACTAAAACAGTAACTGCCAGCCAGTGTAGCAACTGAGCACTTGAAATGTGGTGTAGAACTACAGCTGAATTGTTAGTTTGGCTTCCTCTTAAATTTAAACAGCCACATAAGGATAGAGACCACTACATTGGTAAGCTCGTATCTAAAAAGTCCCTTTAACTTGAGTTATAGATGAGAAAATATGAGAGTTAGGGGGGTTGGTAATTTGCCCAGAGTGCACCACCCTGTAATCACAGAGCCAGGCTTTGGATCCAGGCTTCTTGCTTCCTGAGCCCTCTCTTCACTATTGTAGCTATATTCTTCCTATTGGACTTTTCACAGAAATTGTTTTGTGGTTACAGATTGCTCCCCACCTCACAGTACTTTTTTGGGTTTTTTTTTTTTACCGGGGATCGAACTCATGACCTTGTGCTTGCCAGGCAGGCGCTTAAGCCACTGAGCTAAATCCCCTGCCCTACCTCACAGTACTATGTGTAGATATGCAACCTATCTTAAAATTAATGTGATGTGATACATATATCCCTATCCCTTTTCTAATTTTTTGTTTTAAGACAGGTCTCACTAGGTTGCCCAAGGTAGGCTTGAATTTGCCATCCTCCTGCATCAGCCTCCTAGAGTGCTGAGATTACAGGAGTGCACCATCATGCCTGGCTTCAGCAGCTCACTATACAGCAGCACCCACACAAGACAGAACAGGTTTTTTGGTGTATGATATCAAAGAATTAGCGAACATATGCATGTTTAACATTAGTTGGGCTGGGATTATGGCTCAGTGGGACAGAATTGGCCTAGTATACAGGAGGTCCTGCGTTCAGTCCCCAGCACCGCAACAAACAAACAAACAAACAAAAAAACCCATTAAAGTGTAGTATATTATGTTTTTAATACAGCGTGACTATGAAAAATGAATATAATATTCATGTAATACACTGTGGCAGAGGTCATCCCAATTCTTCTTTTTCACACATCCCTGTTTGCTCCGTCCAAACTTACCCCAATTTCACCCCGATCTCAGTTGCCTTCTGCCTGCCAGCACCCTCCTCAAAGTGCTCCCAGGCTTAGTTCTTTTATTTGTTTGTTTTGGTCTTTTTGAGACAGGGTCTCGCTGTGCAGTTCAGGCTGCCTTGAGCTCACTTTGTAGCCCAGGCTGGTCTCCCAACTCACAATGATCCTCCTGGCTCAGTCCGTGTAATAATATCTTTAAGGCAAAGCAATATTCAGAACAATGAGTATATCTTGCTCTTTACCTTTTTATTTCTTTAATTCTGTGTATGCAGGGAGAATTTGAGGGGACACCTGGATACCAAGCTGTTGGGCCTGGGGAGCAGGGAGCTAGAGGTCCTCATACTTTTTACTTAGCTCCACATTGGTTGCATTTTTATAATAAGCAAATGTTTTCAGAATGATTTTTTTAAAGTTATCTTGTCCTTGAGAAACAGGGAAAAATGTGAACCTGAATTCTGCTGTGGATCTATCATTTAAAATAGTACTGAGAGATTTCACCTCTTCTTGCTTTAGCCACCATCTTTGTAAATAATGCATACATATAGGTGTACACATTTGTCCTTGTTTCTCAAGTGCTATGATATCATGGCTACTTTTATTATAGAAATGAGTAAGTAAGCCTCTATTTACTTTTCACACTTATTATTTATTTATTAATTTTGTGGTATAGAATATCAATCTGTAGGACTGAGCCTCCATTCTTCCACTGAGCTCTGTTTCCAAGTTGTGTGTTTTTTTTTTTTTTTTTTGAGACAGGGTTTCACTGTGCATTTCAGGCAGCTCCTGAACTTTGAATTCACTTTATAGCCCAGGCTGGCCTCTCATAGTGATCTTCTTGCCTCAGCCTCATGAGTGCTGAGATTACTGGTGTGTACCCCCATGCCTGGCTGATCTCTGATCTTGAAATTTTTTTTGAAAAACATTTTTTTCTTCTGCAGCATTGAGGGTTAAACTGAGGGCTTTGTGCATGCTAGGCAAGTGTTTTACCACTGAGCTACAGTTCTAGCCTCTTTCCAGTTTTATTCTGTCTCAGCATCTTTCAGCATTGCTTAGGCTGGCCTCAAACTTGTAATCTTGGGGCCAGGGATTTTGCTCAGTTGCTTAAGCACCTGCCTGGCAAGTGTGAGGTCATGAGTTCGATCCCCAGTACAAAAAAAAAACAAAAACAAAAAACTTGTAATCTTTCAGCCTCAGCCTCTTGAACAGCTGGGATTACAGGCCTCTGCCATTGCACCTGGCTTTAAAAAAAAATGGAAAGGAACTCGACCTCCGTGCTGCAGTGCTTTACAGTGTATGGAACACCTTTAGCTGTTGCCAAGAAGCAGTTGTGCAGGTGTCATGGTTCATCCTGTCTTACAGATCTAAAATCTTCCTTCCTGGTTCTCCAGTTTGCCACCCTGGAGGCTACAGACCTTGCAGGACTTAGGTCTGTCACCATCTTGCAGGAATGCTGGGCTTGTGCAGGGCCATCAAGAAGAGAGACTCTTTTTGTTGTTGGGGTGGATGGCTG
>PVJX010037003.1:0-17226 GCA_004027295.1 Dolichotis patagonum | reverse complement strand
GCAAGTGGGAGCCAGTGAACTACACATCTTGTGAAAAGATTGGCTATGTTATTTAGTATAAGCTCTCCATATGCAAAGATAAGGACAACCATTTGGAAGAAAACAAGAGACAATATGACAGATAGTGAAGATCTCTGGTTGTCTAGCTTTGAAATTTATGCTTTCTTATGTCCCATTCTGTTCTGTTTTGTTGTGTTTAATTTTACTTCCTTTTAAAATAAAATAAAAAATTTTTTTTAAAAATCAAGTAATTTTAAAGAGTAGAGGGGGTGGCAGAGCTA
Organism: Dolichotis patagonum; assembly: GCA_004027295.1. Taxonomy (NCBI): domain Eukaryota; kingdom Metazoa; phylum Chordata; class Mammalia; order Rodentia; family Caviidae; genus Dolichotis; species Dolichotis patagonum. Next base: position 16,945 of record PVJX010037003.1, on the reverse strand, counting down.
GGTATGTATGTAGGCCCCTGGGTTCAATCCCCAGTATTACCAAAAGAAAAAAATACTTTCATGGAGCTGCATTATTCTGATACCACACAATGTATAATCTTCAGTGTTCTGTATTCTGCCTAAAACCTATGCTTTCTGAAACATTTATTACATTATTAAAAGTACTGAACAAAATTCAGCAACTTAATTGTCAGTTTCAGGAATTACGTATTTTCCATATAATTTTAAATATTATCATTTTCAAAAATTATTCTCTTTAGTCTCAACATAGATTTATTTTCCACATGATTCAGCTTTTACCATGACACAATACATACTTCCGTATGTCAGACCTCTTACATTACCATAAAAAAAGATGAAACAGAGTGGGGGGAGTTCCTTGTTCTTTTCCTCTTTTCTCCCATATTCATTTCTGGTAGATAAAAGGTCATGAAGCAGCTCCAAATACTGACAACTCAACTTCCCCCACTGTTTTTGCTCTACCATTCATTATTTATATTCAGAGTCACCCAATATCCCAAGAAGGTTGTAAGAATTCTAATGAATATTCCCACGCTGCAACAGGAAAAAGAAAACTGTAACTTAGCCCTTTGATTATACCTAACCACCTGGAAGGCCAGAAGATATATAGAAATAGAAAAAAGAATCCAACACTGCCAATATGCCCAGGTATAAAAATATGGTCCCTTTTTTTTTAAACTAAGGAAGGAAGAGTAAGTTCTGTGAGGTAAATTAGAAGAGATGAACCACAATGGAAGTTTACATTGTATAATCAAAATGAGACATACACAGATTCATTAAGAAATTGAGGTAAACAAGCTCTCTCTCCTGGTAAGTGGTGGCGGTGCCAGTGAGAAGCAGGTGTGCCAGGCAGAACAAGTCACTGTCTCCCGAGATCCAGCCATGTTGTAGCTTGGGGGGCCCAGCAAGAAAGCAACAAGCCCTCCCTCCTGGCAAGCCACCACAGCACAAGCAGGCCGCAGGTGTGCCAGGAAGAGAACCAGTCAGCGTCTCCCTTGAGCCTACCAGCTGCGCAGGATAAGAATCAAACATCCCATGCGCGCCCCTCCACCCTGCCCTTAGCAAATGGACAGTGTCCAGGACAGCCAAAGTCAATAACAACTGAGGCAGGCACATAAAGCAAGTAAACATTTGTGTTGTTGAGCTGATTATGCTGACCCGGGGTCAGAGGTCTGAGCATCTCTTGGGAGGATGACCATATGCAATAGAGCAAATATGGGGGATCTCCTTCTACCTTCTCTTTGAAGGCAAATACTGTTTTCACTGTTTTGCTTTTGTTCTAATTGTTTTGCTCTATTCAATATTCTGTTTTGATAGGTTTTATAATGTTCTATTTTTCATTTGATTTTACTATACCTAATTGAATGGACAACTATTGTGAAGATAACAAGATACATTATGCTACCTATTATTGCTATCCTGTATCCTGCTCTAAAGTTCTGTACCAATTTCACTGCACTGTCTCAATTGACTTTGTTCTGTCTTGTTTTGTTGTATTTTACTACCTTCAAAATTAAAAAAAAAAAGAAGAAGAAGAAGTGGTTAACATAAACTACATTATATTTTTTTTTAAATTTTTTATTTGAAAGAGAATACAACAAAACAGGGCAGTACAGAGAAGATCAGAACAGGACAACATAGGCAAAACAGTACATTAAGACAACTGGACATCAACAGTAGCTAACACCATATCACTTACTCTGCTATAGTTGAGCATAATATAAACTACATTATATTAATAAAAACGCATGAAAAACTACATGATGGAGGTAAACCAAGAATTGAACCCAGGACCTCACGCTTACCAGGCAGGCACTTGTACTGCTGAGCTACATCTCTGGCCCTACATTTTTAACAAGTGAGACTTAAACAAATTTAAGAATACTCTCAATAGAATGCTATGTAGTTACTATCAGGTTTAAAAATTTACTGAAAATTGTACAGATATGGAAAAAGTATAGAAGTTCTTCAAAAAATTAAAAATAGAGCTATTACATGACTCTGTAATTCAATACTGGGTGTATATCCAAAAGAAACAAGTATGTTAAAAAAAAAAAATACCTGCACTCCAATGTTTACTGCAGCACTGTTTACAAAAGACAAAAAATGAAAATGACCAGAGCGACCATTAATTAATAAGTGATAACAAAAAGTTTTATATACATACAGTGAAATACTGTGTGCCCATTAAAAAAAAAAAATCAAATCCCTCATTTGCAGCATAGATGGAACTGAGGTTAGGTAAAATAAGCCACATATAGAAAGAAGTTCCATATGATCTCCCGCAGATGTGGAACCCAAAAAAACTGATGTCATAGAAGTTGAGAATAGCATGACAGTTATAGGAGGACAGGGAAAATAGGGAAGAGAGAGGGATACGGAAATCTTGATCCATTGATACCTATCTATTATCAGACAGAAACATGAAGTTCTGGTATGCTGTTGCATAGTAGGGTAACTACAGATAACAGTGTATTGTACATTTTAAAAAGCTACAAAGAATTTGAAAGTTTTACCATAAAAAAACAAATATTTGAGTAGGTATGTTTAACCTGATTTAAACATTACACATGTACACATGTATTCAAATAACCTTACACCATTAACACGTACAAGAGTTGTGTTCTCATGTATCACTTAAAAAGATAGGGACTTGGGCTGGGGGTGTGGCTCAGTGGTAGAGTTTTTGCCTTGCATGCACAAGGCCCTGGGTTCAACCCCCAGCACCACCAAAAAAAAAAAAAAGTTGGGGGCTTAGGAATTTCCAGCTCAGTGTAGAACACTTACCCATAATGTACAAGGTCCTAGGTTAAACAAGCCCTACCACTGCAAAAACAACTGATGTAAGTTTTTAAGTGGCATGCATGATGATTTGAAAACAGTTTGAACAAAGGAATAAAATATTATAAAAAATGTTTTAAATTATGAGAAAAAGTGTCTCTTCAAATTAAAGGAATATAAACATTGTATCAGAAGGATGTTCTTTAGATCAATTATTCTTAAAAATCTGCGATGACCTTGACAAAAAAATAGAATGGAGAAAATGCTTTTCCTCTGTCCTTTTAACAAACTACAGAACATTCCAATATAAATCAAATTTTGAGAAGCATTCAACTGGAGAAAAAACGCTATACAATTAAAACAAGTATCTAACATTTAGCATCCATATGGAGAAATGTTCATAATATTCAATGAAAAAATGTTTATATATAAATATACAGATATGATGGTCTATTTTATATATACATACTTATCTATAATCATAGACCATTATATATTTAAATATGGGAAAAGATTGAGATTAAACAAAATTTAAGAGAATGAAATTAAGTAAAATACTTTAGCTGCACTTTGGGGAAGTATCACTTTTTCTCCACATATTTCATTCCCCTTTAATTTTTCTACATGAGCCATACTATTCTAATGATTACTATTCACCAACATCAGACAGCAATCTGGTACCCTTCATAAATGGATAAAGTCAGCTTCAATTTACTTTCCAAGAAATTCGATTAAAAAAAAAAAACGGTGTAAAGACTCCCTAATATAGCAGTATCTTTTCCAGTGTAACAAAACATACATTTTTCTTTGCTTTGCGGTCACAGTCCAAACTCTCTGTGCTCAACTTGTATTCAACTTACTAGCATTTACATATGTCTGTCAGCTTTGCACAAGTCATTCCCAACCAGACGCTACATCCATCATTCAAACAGTTTATCAAGACATGTTGCTCATCAGACTTATTGGAAATTAACATTTTTCCTTCATGTTTCTACAAATTCTTCTAATTTCTGTATTTCTCAGATATTAAGAAAAATTTTTCTGGGCATGGTGGCACACATCTGTAATCCCAGCTCTCGGAAGGTTGAGGCAGGAGGATCATTGCAAGTTTGAAGTCAGTGTGGGCCACAAAGTGAGTTCGAGGTCAGCCTAAATTGCATAGTAAAACCCTGTCTCAAAAAGATTTTAAAAAAAGAAAGAAAGAAAGGAAAGGAAAGGAAAGGAAAGGAAAGAAAAATTTTGTCCTGCTATATATTTTTCTGGCTACTTGTACAGTGGGCACATGTAACAGAAATTACATCTTATATTTTTATGATTACCTAGAAATGTCTTGAATTTTCTGAAGTTATTACTGAGTATACACAAAATTATACTGTGGGTATTAATTCTGTAATGCGAAAGTCTCAAAAATATTACCATTAATCGAGTCTCATAATTTACAACACTTCAAAATTCTCCACCATTTTATATTGCAATCCAATTGCCTAACCTACTATTATACCATAAAAAAACTTAAAAATAAGACAAAAGTAATTAATGTATTTTATACTATTAACAAGTACACAGAGTCAACCAAAGTAGCAATGAAAAAAAACGAGACACATCAGCCCAGCCCTCTAGAGCTTGGAAAGTAAGATATACACACACACACATACACACACACACACTCCATAGAAAATCCAGAAGGTACAATGTCACAGTAGGCAAGGATATTCAAAGAAGGATCCTTGGCTAAAACCAAAATCACATATAGCTAGGACAGTAGTTGTCACCCAAGGGAGATATTATCCCTAAGGAATGTGAGGCAATGACTGGAGACAGTACTTTTACTTGTCACAAATGGGAGTTACTAGCCAAGTATGGTGGCACATATCTGTAATCCTACCACTCAGGAGGCTGAGTTAATCCCTAGGAGTACAAGGATAGGCTGGCCACATACAGAGTTGGAGCCCAGCCTGAACAGCATAGCAAGATGGTCTCAAAAAACCAAAACAAAAAAAATCTGTCTCAACAAAACAAACAAAGGCAAAATGGGAGGTATTATTTGCATCTAGTGCAATGATTGCAAACCTTTCAGAGGCTTCAGTGATAACAAACAGCCTGCTGAGGCACAAGTACCATAGGTTCTTTTGGCAGATTAGCTAATGAGAACTTGTAACATCCAGCTGAATTAAATTAGTACAGTACTGGGTGTGGAAGGCCAACCTAAGGATTGTTGCCAATAGCATTAAAAAAAAAAAAAAAAAAAAGCAGAACTGGAGGAGAAGATGGAGTGCTATCAATTCTCCTGGAGAAATCTGTCACTGGATTTTGAAGGAACTTGGGTCCTCATAGCTGCAGTTCTTTTGAGGAGGGCTCTGGTCTTGACCTTGAACATTGCTTTCTGGCTCAAGTACATATCCCTCAGCCTATTGTCACAGATCCTTCATCCTGCCACTGCACAACATTCTAGCAACATTCCACCACTGACCTTTACCTTTGGGCCTTCCCAGTGCAGCTCCTTGACACAGTCTTGTATAACACATTGTCATGGGCTCTTTGCCTCCAGCTGGACTCATTGAGGACACTACCATGGGCTCGAGGTCTTTCAGCTGGACTCATGCAGGACACTGCCACAGGATCCAGGTTCTCAGCTGGATTCTTGGGTATTCTGTATGTGGACACATCTCCCACACTCTTTTGCATTTAACTCTCTGAGTAAATATTATAAACTAAGCCTATAAAATATGTGTCCTGTATTAAATCTTTTCCTTTGGCAACCTTAACTGTAATAGTTCACTACCACTGATCTAATGGCTAGTGGCACAAGACATACCTCTCCAAATGAATTCTTCAGTCTAGGTGTCAAACATATTAGACTGTCCAGTAAGAATTTAAAAGAGGGGGCTGGGGATTTAGCTCAGCGGCATAAGTGCCTGCCTAGCAAGCAAGCGGTCGTGAGTTCGATCCCTGGTACCGATTATTAAAAAAAAAAAAAAATTTAAAAGAAAAGACAGCTTTTACATAAAATGAAATATGAGTAAAAATGACTCATGGCTATTACATATTTTTTAATAAACCACAACATGGTTAGACAAAGGTGGGAAACAAGATTACAATAACATAACTGGAAGTAAATTGGGATAGACAGTAACAGAAGACTGAAAATCCAAGAAGATATAAAAAAAAAACTAAAAATAACGGAAGTATTAAAGCATAGATACACAAAAACCATACTAGGCCAAACTGAAGATGGAAAAGAACATTAGCTTACAGCTAATGTTATAAAAAACTAGGTACCTCCATACCATTGAATACAATTTTAAAAGTTAGGGAGAAAAGTTGATTTAATTTATTGTTTACCTAGCAAAAATATATAACATCCATATAAACTATTAGCAAATGAAAGCAGGAACCTCAGGAAAGAGTAAGTAAACTAAAAAACCAGTCTTTATCCTAAGTGTATATGCCTAACACTGGTAAAACCAAGCTTCTATTTTGATAAATTCCCAAGGCTCAGAAACTAAGACTGTAAGGAGACTAACAAAACACCTGAATAAAAAAATAGTGCTCCAGGGCTACAGTCTCATGTTAACAAGAAACATACAAACACACACACAGGTAATTCTTGCTGTTACCACTTTGTAGTTACACCCAACCTCACTACCCCTAATACTTCGAAACCTTGGAAACCACAAATCTGTATCAAATTTCTGTAATTTCAACATTTTGATAAGTTTCAATTCGTCCAAGATTATAACCACACAGAACCTTCCCAAAAGTTCTCAGATTAAATTCACATTGTATGCCTGAGCCAATGAACTTTGAAGATGTAATTGAAAGCGCTGTTACGCTGGAAGGCAGGAATCTGGACAAAGCATAGGCAAATTGTCTGTGAAAGAAAGTAACTTCAACCCAGACCAAAGAATTTAGCAGTTTTCCAAAACTGCTATTTTCATGTATATAAATACATGAAAAATCACAGCACAAACAAGAATACCATGTACCATGAATGAGGCCCAATATGCAAGATAAAAGAATTATACATAATTTTTTTTTTTTTTTTTTTTTTTTTTTTGGGTACCGGGGATCGAACTCACAACCTCGCGCTTGCCAGGCAGGCGCTTAAGCCTACATAATTTTTAAAAACAAAAAAACATAATTTTAATTCAATGTAAAAGCTAATAAAGTTGATTTAAATCAGTTTTCACATAGAAAAAGAATAAACACAAAGATTTTTTAATGTACTATCCAGTGCTGAGAATGTAGCTCAGTGGAGGAATTCTTGATTTGTTTCTGCAGGTGGTGGGTATCTGACATGCAGTTCAAACAAAGAAAAATGCAAACCCAGTTACCAGATACAACGGATAGAATGAGAAGTGTCTAACGAAGTAAAATACATCTGTAACTTGACAAAATACCATACTTTACATTATCAATGCACTGGAGAAACTTTTGTAAATCAAGTGAATTTTTTTTAAAAAATTCTATGTTTAGATGTCATGGTAATGTCTAGTTGCTATAAAAGTTTCTCAATGTACCAGGCATGGTGGTGCATGCTTATAAATCAGCAATGAGTGAGGAGGATTACAAGTTTGAGCCTAGCAGGGGCAAAGTGACAATTCAGCAGGAAAAAAAATAAAATTTCTAAATATTTACTCTGAAATTCCATCTTTAATTCATCACAGACCAGTAAACACACTGACTCAAGACCACATTTTGAGCACTACTGCTATAAAACACAAATAGACCAATCTGATAAAAGAAGGTAGAAAAATAATAATGTATACAATATTCCAATAGAAATCATTTGAATTTTTCCATAATAATTGAAGACACAGAGGAAAAGTCTGAAAGGCAAGAAACAAAGACAGTAAAAATTCAGGAAAATATGTAACTCATCTGTTTTTAGATGCTACATTCACCACAAGTACTACAACACAATCCCAGACTAGCACTGTCTATTATATCATAACTAAAAACAAGGGCTGATGTTCTCTAGACAAAACATCAAGTGACTGACATACAGAAAGTAATTAGAGACCAAATTTCTAGGGCCAAGATCTCACAATAAAAATATCCTGTCTCTACTGCCCAAATTGTGCTTAGCTTATTAAATTAGGATTATCCTTTAATGTGTAACTTATGAAATATAAAAATTAAAACTTTGTATTAGCAGGGACTCAATATACTTTCAACTGTATTGAAATGAGTAAGATTCCAATTCCCATTAACTATTTTATTCAGTGTGAGATGGACTACATAATACTGAGGCATATTTCGCCTGTCAATATTCTCCAAGCACAACTGATTTAAATGTAGTTCATTTAAAGATTCTACTTAGATTTCTAGCAGAAGTCAAATGTAAATCCAAAACTATTTAGTAAAACAGAAATGATGGCATCATACCTCCTAAGAATCATAACTAATATCTGTACAAGTTTTTCATCATTTTTCAAATATCTGACATATCAAATTGAAGCATCACAATAACCCCATGGGATTCTGTCTTTATGAACAGATATAATACTAGCTAAAAGCTTCAACTGAAAAAGAACATGGTGAACAGCATCAAAAAATGTATGTAAACTGAATGCAACAACATAAAGAGAAAAAGATACCCAAAATCTCATCAACAGCTGCTTCTTAGAACCATTCCCCCATATACAGTAATGGAAGGACAACTAGTAGGTGTACACAGAAAATAAACTAAATGAAAGGATGCATTAACAGAGTTCATTCAGTGCCATCAAATTCAAACAATTTAGCAGTAATTTTTTTAATCTGATCACTTACTGAAGTTAGTAAGATTCATATGGCATCATCTCCAAGGACATGGAAAAAGAATTTTCCATGAAAAAATGGCCGAATGATTAAAATCTCCATCAGTTATAAATGAAAGTTGAATAACGCAAATACTGTCATCCATGGTTAACTATAAAGAATTAAAAATCTGAGACATTTTGAAAAACTCAGTGTCAAAATCCTTACATAAAAGAATTCTTCTCCTAACTGTACTCTTAAGGTAAAGGTAATAGCTGAACAGATAAAAGACACCAGGCATCTTAACTTGGTGGTCTAGAATGAAAATGGAAAAAAAAGAGAGAGAGAGAGAAGAGGAAGAAAAGGAAGAGGAGGAAGAACAAGAAGAGGAGGAAGAGGAAGAGGAGGAAGACAGAGAGAAGAGAAAGAAGAGGAAGAAGAGGAGGAAGAAGAAGACAACAAGGACTACGATGACCTGGGCATGGTGTCACATGCCTGCAATCCTAACACTCATGAGGTTGAAACAGGAGGATCACTCCAAGTTCGAGGTCAGCCCAGACTATAAAGTGAGTAGTTCTAAGCCAGCCTGAACCTGTATAGTAAAACCCTGCCTCAAAAGGACCATACACCCCCAAAACAGATTTAATGTTGAAACAAACAAAATTTTTGTTTGTTTTGTGCTTTTTTGGGTGGGGCAGGGGACATTATAGCTAGAGGTAATGTTCAAGACAGGAAAATATTTAACCTTATGTTTTCAAACTTTGACAGCCCACACTAGTACTAGTTAAGTACTAGTCTATTCTGACATAAAGAAAAAAAATAAATCACAGTGCCTTTTGAATTACTAAAGCCGTAATTATACTGCATATATTTTAGGCTGCTTCAGGTTGTTTCTATAGAAAGAAAAAGAGCAGGCCTTTAAACACATTTCCACATATATTGTTGTATATAGAAAATATCCTCCAAATTGTATTCTTTTCACTTTTACTTAACCCTAAACTAACCCTACTATAGAAATTACATAAAATTCTTAAGATAAACTAAAAATGTATTTTAAAAATAGATCTTTAAATAGTAAAAGCAAGCCACAAAGTTAAAATTCTTTAGCAGAACATTTGCACTGGCTTGAAATTTCAGTATCCAGACATGGTGACATACACCTATAATCCCAATGCTTTGAGAGGCTGACCCAGGAGAATTACAAATTCTTGGTCTGGGCTATGTAGTGACTTGTCTCAAAAAAGAAAGACATTGCAAGATATTGTCTCAAAATTAAAACTACAAAATATAGAGCTGTGGATGTAGCTTAGTGTCAAAACTGTGGGTTCAGTAATCCCTGGTACCACAAAGAAAAAAATGTCAGAGGTAATAAAAAGAGCAGGCAGTAGTTTATCTCTACATCTGTCAAAAGAAGATGTGAGCTTGACCCTCAGGAGAACAAGACATGGTGAAGTTCTTAGACTTTAATCCATGACCTTTCACCTCTGCAAGTCTTGTTCTATAGCTCCTCTTGCTAATAATGAATGGAATGTGCCCTCCCCATATCCTCCTATTCTAATAGCAAGGACCAGGGGAGCTATAAAAGCATGAGGGCACCATGAAGTCTCCAAGAATGAAAACTGCTGTTCTACATATAGTACTATACACTAAGAGTAGTGGTGAATCTATGGCATGTGATTTTTTTTTAAGACAAAAGATGTTAATATGAGTTGTTTTTTCTAAATTAACATTTTAGTATTCAAGTTTAATTGCAGTGTTGACACTTTGCAATAAATAAATGGGTTCTGGGTTACAATTTGGACACTAATCTCTAAAAGGTTATCCATCACTGTCTAGGAAGAAACCCCTTAAAACAAGAGAAGGTTTTCTTTAAATGGCATACTCATGACTCAGCAGAAAATTACCAATATCTAGCCCATACCAATGGTGCCATAAAAGTTTAGGACTCTTGTTAGTAAGCCCAACTGATCTTCATCATTACAATGGTGTCCTCTTCAGTTCTACTCAAACTGAAGTCCCTTCCTCACTCTTCTTTCTCAAAGATTTCCCCTATAAATGTGTGCTACTGCCTCTGTTTTCATTTTTATTATGAGTGAAGCAAGTGTCCACATGCATCATGTATTGTTTACTACCATAGACTCTAATAATTAAAATCAATTATATCTGAACTAAGATCATCAGTCAAAGAACAAAGCTTTCTTGCCAAAATACCCCAACAGACACTGAATTCATAGATACAAGGGAACAGGAACAGAATCCAAAATTGTTAGAACAATAAAAAGTTTTCTTCCATAATGAGTATTTTACAAAATTATCTTAATGCCTTTCCTACTCCAGAATAACTAAAACTGATAGCTGAACAGAATGCACCATATATACATTACTTCTTCATAAATTGAACTCTAGAAATGTGATCTCACCCTAAAATTTTATGCCTTTGTTGAAGGGTACTATAACTTTCTAAAGGTAAATAGCTATTGCTTCCCATAAACATTGAATCCACCAAAAGTTAGACTACTTTGACTTTATATATACATACACACATACACACACACACACACACACACACACACAAGATGAGGCAGTCTTTTTAAAAATTTAAGTAACATTTATTTTTGGGCCAGGCATGCTAGTGCATACCTGTTAATTCATGCAGTCAGGAGGCTGAAATTTTTGGGGGGGGGGGCCTGGGTAACCAGGAATTGAACTCAAGAGTGCTTGTCAGGCAGGCATTTATGCCACTGAACTATAACCCCAGCCCACTCAACAGGCTGAGGCAGCAGGATCTGTGAGTTCGAGACCAGCGTACCAAGAAGGCTACATAACAAGTTCAAGATCAGCCTAAACCACATAGTGAGACGATGTCTCCAAAAAATAAACAATTATTTTGAACAGTTAACCCTTAAAACATAACATATATTATATTATAGAAAAACACTTGGTAACCATATTATAGATAACTTTTTCAGCAATTAAGGACTATGTCTAGTATTAAATTACAAATATTATCAAGGAAATCAAATGGAAATAGTTCATGCCTTGTTCTCACCTAATTATAAAAATTATCTTAAAAGGTTATGTGACTTATTTCAAGTTCTATATAAAGTCATAACTTCATAATTCTACATTCAAATTTAAATTATATTAAATTAAATATACTGAATTTAAATTATCTTTATGAATTTTTATAATTAAGCATTCTTCTAATTTATATGAAATCTTTTAACAAAAAATTAGATCTAATCTAAAATTTTAACACCTTTTTTAAAAATAAACAATTTCAATTACTGACATTTACATGTAAAAACATATAGGGTATTACTTGTACATTTAAGTTCAAACAAGGGTAAATAAACATCATTAAAGGTTATTTAAAGCTTTCAATTTTAAATTAGTAGGTTTCCTAAACTTTGGGATAATTTTTGGTAAATCCTTATTGTTCAAAAATCATAAACTACCATATAATTATAAATGCAATTTTAATATGTTACTTAATTTGAGATAATTTAAATTCAAAGACATAATGAAGTTATTATAACTTTTAATTACACTGTATTTGACATACTGCTATTACTTTAAGAATTACAGGTATTATTGTCAAGATATTTTACCTCATATGAAAACTAATCCAGTGTTCTAGGGGAAAAACACACTCGCTTTAATGTTATATCCACTTTCTCTCTTCAGTAACATTTATAAAATTTTCATAGTCAAGTATAAGCTATACCAAAAAAATTTAACAAGAATGTTAAGCACATTTTATGAGTAAGTATCTAAGAACCCCTTAGATACCTACACTGAACTTCCTGGATAGTTACTAAAAACATTAAACTACTATACTCAAATATTTTCACAACAAAAATCAACACAATACAATATTGTTTCATGTTTGTACTGAAGGCCAATTATTTTCCCATATTCTAATACAAAAAAATCAGAAAAGGCAAATAACTAAGAGTTCTTTATAAGGCTGGGGATATAGCTCAGTAACATAAACACCTGCCTGGCAAGTGCAAGGTCATGAGTCTGAGTCTCAGCACACTCCCTCCCCTCAAAAAAAAGGTTCTTTATGAACAATTTCACCCATAAATGAAGCATATATGTAATGGTTACTGCTACTCAAAATAGTTTCTTCACAATTACAAATATAAGGTAAACAATAAGTAACAGTATTTATAGTTTTTTTACAGAAAGCAGAGTTAAAGTCTTAAGAAGAAACAAAAAAAATCCAAAATATTCAACATGCTATTCTAAGCACTCTGGATAATCTTTGAATGAGCTTTATCAAGATGAGGTGTTTTAATAGTGCAACATAATATTGTTAAAGTATCCACATTCTTATCAACCGGAATTGGCAATATTCAGATTATGCATTCAAATTCACATAAATATGATAAATGTATTTGGTTCACATTGTGTGTATTTACAAAACAATAAACAGATAAAATGGAACTCCACTGTTCACCACTCCTTATCATAAATTTGTTATATACCCTAATTCATTTCCTGGCTTCTTATTTGGATATTTAAGTAATGCAGAGCTATACTTTATGTACTTTTCAAACATAAATGGCATAAATAGTATCTCCTTATAAGCGACATAAATCACATAAATGATATTTCATTGTAAGTAACTACTTCTTTTATTTTTTATTTTTGGAGTGTGTGTGTTTTGTTTATGGGGACTGGAGGTTGAATCCAAAACCTTTCCACTGAGCTACTCTCTCAGACATTTTAATTTATTTTAATTTAGAGATGGGAGTTTTGCTATGTTACTCAGGGTAGGCTTGAGATACTCCTACGTCAGGCTCTTGGGTAGATAGGATTATGGGCATCTTGATTCTAATTCAACACAATTTATAGTATCTACTAATTCACACACTAAACTACTTCCTCTTATATCCATATACAATGTATATGTATATCCATATACAATGTTTCAATATTTTATATATATATATATATACCCATTCCCCTACTGATGAACATTTAGGTTATTTTTAACTTTTCAATACTTTGTCAACTATCCTTAATCAGGTCTCTTTGTTCATAAGAAAGAGCTTTTCGTAAAGCAGGTCTCAACTCTGAATTTAATGGCATTTTGGACTAGATATTTACTTCACTGTTGAGGTATGTCTTATAAATTATAGGATGTTGAACAACAAACCTAGCCTCTACCCACTCAGTATTACCACCAGTAATACTGTGTGACAACCAAAAATGCCTCCAGACATTGGCAGTAACAACTAGTAGTAAAATTACACTCTGTTGAAAACTGCTACAAAAGTAAAAATTGGTATCAGCGGTGACAGCATGCAACTGTAACCCCTGCACTGAGACAGGCTTAAGGCAAGAGGATCACAAATTTCAGTCCTACCTAGGCAACTTGACAAGACCCAGTTTAGAAATTACAATAATTAAGGGGATCTGCGAGATGAGAGGGATGGGAGGGCTCAGAGGGTATGGCTCAGTGGTAGAGTGCCCCTGCATTCAATTGCCAGTACTGCACACACAAAAAAGGAGGAGGAGGAGGAGGAGGAGGAAGAGAAAGAGGAGGAGGAGGAGGAGGAAAAATTGATGGGTTATATGCATATTTTGCATTTTACTGGATACAGTCCAACTGTTCTCCAAATAGCTCTATCAATTTACACTTCCACTGGCATATACCTCTGGTTTCCAAACATCCTCACCAAAACCCCAAAATGTGTGGTGATTTAAATTTTTCTAATAAAATAAATTACTAAGTCTTCAAAGGGACAGCGTCATTGGAACTATTCAAGAATAAGTGGTATTTACATGCCACTTCTAAGAAACAGTACTGTAAATGCCAATAGCAGAAATGACCCACATTATATTCCCTTTACCTTTCTTGCTAGGCTTTTTCCTTGGCATACATGCTATTAATGTTCATATAATAAATTACCTCTAACTTTTTAAGCTTATTTCCCCTAGAAGCTCTGCAATTATGATACTTGATCCATATTTCCTAATAAATCTTTCAAGACTAAGTAAATCCACTTGGAATATTCTGATTGACTGCAATCACGTATCATAAAAAATATACTTTTAACTCCAGCCTGTAAATACAAAAGTAGCCTAGACATGCAAAATTGGACATTCACAGTAAGAATATACCTAAACCCCCAGCCAAAGAATCTATTAAATATGCAAACTGACTCTATGAATAAACTCAGACTGAATCAAAATGGTGGACTAAAAACATATCCTACTTTCCCCATTCCACAGCAAATCCACAAAAATTACAGCTGAAATTTTTATTTCCTGACTTTCACTCCTCTAAAACTCAACTTTAATTCCTGTTCATTTCTGTGAGATGCCTGTGTTGTTTAGCTAATATAAATTATCACTTTGTATAAATAATCCTGTATGGGCTTGTTACTAGCACACATATAACCTTGTCTAAGGCTAGAGCACACTGAAATGATTAATGAACCAGACTATGAAATCAAGGTAGACCAAAAATTAAAAGAAATCCCAGAAAAAAAACAAGACCATTCTAGAGTTTAAAAAAAAAAAACACAAATTGCTACAAAATAAGAGTTGGAGTTGCTCTAAGAGAGGTTCAAGTATGAATATACATTTGAAGCTATAGGAAATCTGAAGATTACCAATAACATAAATATATATTATTAAGAAAATCTAGGTCTGCTATACCTCGCCACCTCTCACCTATGCTGCCATTACCCCAGGGCCAGGCAGGCAGTTAGACAGGCATCTGTCCACTCAAGAAAGAAACAATAACTATGAGTTCATAGTTAAAGCCAAATTATAGAAGCCTGGTAGTGGAGGAGGAAAACAAAAGATGGTGGACTGGTAGGTAGCAGGAGACAGACCCTCTCTGAGAGAGACAGCTCAAATCCCAGAATAAAACACCCTGGAGAGACCCAAACAGAGAGAGATGGACTCTCACAACCCACAAAGAAACGAAAGTGCAAAAAACCGCTTGAATATGAGGTCCTGGGGCTACTATTAGTGAAGATAATATCAAGGAGCACAGCACCCTCCTCAAGCCACCTAAATTCCTGCCTGACCTGAACAAGCGATATGCGCCGAAGCGACTGGCTTGAGCAGCCGGAGCGCGGAGCTGAACAGCCCTGCGTGCAGCTTGCCCGGACCGGCCTTGCATGCAACCCACCCAGAGGAACCGTGAATTCCCATCACAGGTGCACTGAAGTGGGAGGTCGGGGAGCCCTGCAGTTCTCGGGGATCAGCATCAACCACGGTGAGTGATGGGAATAAGACCCTCCCATGGGAAAGGGGAAACCGACTGGAAGACATGTTGGATTTGGGCAGGACAACCCTAACTCCATAAGGAAGTGGCTTCAGTTGGTTGCTCCCCTCACCGAGCGGATTGGTGGAATCTGCTTGGACTAGGCCACGCCCCTGGCGGGGACCCAGTGAGTCGCTACAAATTACTTTCCTGAGATCGGTGCACACTGACTCAGTGAAGGCCTGCAAAGGTTGACTGGCCCGGAAGGGAGGAGCTAGCGCACACTGCCCGAGGGTGAACTCTAATCTCTGATAACCTATTGAAGAGGGCTAAAGCTCCCAGCCTGCGCCCTCTAGAGGAACCTTAAACAACAAGAAAAGGGTCTGGGAATTACACTGTACACTTGTATGGATGGAACCAAAAACATGACAAAAGGGAGAAATAAGAAAAAACTCCCAGTCCCCAAGCCTGAGAACATTGATCCAGGACAGGTAAATACAAAAGAGATTGAGGGCAGCAAAAATGCAACATCAAACACAGCGTTAGCGGATATAAAGAGATATCTTCAGGACCTCGTAAGTGGGACCAAAACTGAAATATTAATTCAAATTAAACAAGAGATAAGTAGATTAATAAAAGAAGGGCTGGGAACCTCTCAAGAAGACACAGACAGAAGAATGGAGGAACAAAAATGGAGAGAAAAATTTAATGAGGAATTCAAAAAAAACCTAGAATTTATGAAACAGATTCAAAGAGATTATCAGGAAACTAAAGACTCCATAGAAAGCTGGCAACACTACTTGAAAGAAACCAAAGATAGACTATCAAAAATTGAACACAGGCTTGCAATGTGGGGTCATGAAAGGGAAGATCTCTTAAAAATAACAAGGGAATAGGCAGTAAAGATACAAAGACTGGAAGATGACAAGAGGATCTATAACTTAAGAATAAAGTATGTGAATGAAGAAGCGGGAATCAAACCAGAGGAATTACAAAGGCTATTCACAGAAATTATTAAGGAAAATTTCCCAAGCATAGAAAAAAGAAATGATATGCAGAGGTATGAAGCATACAGAACTCCAGCCACCTACAACCCAAACAGAGCTATACCCAGACACATAATAATCAAGATCCCAGAAATTCAATATAAGAACAGAATATTAAAAGCCA
>PVJX010037002.1:0-17243 GCA_004027295.1 Dolichotis patagonum | reverse complement strand
TTGAACGTTTACTACGTTAAGGGCTTAATTCCATCATTTATTTACAATTCATTTTTTTTTAACCCTTGCAATGTAATATCACTTTTTTTAGTTGAAGAAGCAGAAGTTAGTAACTTGCAATGTCACACCTTAGCTCAGTCTCCACGTCGTTCTGAAAGGTCACCTTCTGTCCCACGGGATATAGTTTACATGCTGATCTCTGATCTGCCTCCACACTCATGAGTATGAGGGATACACCTCTGAAAAATCAAGCTAGCACCATGTGTCCTCTGGTGCAGCCTTTCTTTCCCCTACAAGCTTTTGTAAAATTCTCTTGCCTGTTTCTTCATTCATTTCACTAACTGTTTCTTACTATGTATCAGGCATCACTGTGGGTCTTGCTGTAAGGAAAAGTTTTAATTTCAGTTATATACACTTTAGCTTGATTTCAAGTCACTGTGTTCTATTGAAAGCAATTAAGCAGAAAATAGAAGACCTTGTCAATTTGCAAAAGAACATAGAATATCAGGCAGATGGTGAGGTGTTTTGGGCAGGTGTACCTCTGTTGTTAAGACAGCTGCCTTCTGTCCTCAAGGATCATCCTTGAGGTACATGGGATAATTTCATGCATAATTTGGATCTACCCTAGAGATTCTTCCCAACTTGACAACTTGTAGATTCAAGGAGGACAGCTTACTTCCTCACACAGAGATCTGCTCTCAGCCCCTGCCCCATCCCTGCATGGTAGCTGGGAAAAACAATTAGGGCCATGTCTACTGACATAGCTATATTGGTGTGCTAAAAGGCAGCATATTGAGGAACCCTGCGGTTAACAGATTTCTCCTTGGACAGCTGGTTTGTGTTATAATTTTTGAGTGAGGACCTCTTGTATCTAATCATTCTAATACTCAACTCCGATCACTTTTGGTGAAATATTAGCTGAGAATAAAATTTTTCCTTGCTGCTTATTTATAAGAGGCAAAATGAGGTGACCTCTAAAAATGGAGAAATAGGAGAACGCTCTCCCTCTGAAGCCAGTACATGAAGCTGAAAGAGATTGCTCAGTCACCTTGTAGAGTTTCTTTGTCCCAGAAGAGAACATAGCACTGTCAGGTGACTGACGTGCCTGATGTGTGTGTCTCAGAGGGGTGCTACTACTATTCCACTTGTGTGGAAGCAAGAGTGAGAAGAGTCCCAGGGAAGAGCATACGTGGGACCCATTTGACTATCTGTAGGAAGAGAATCCTTGAACTTTCAGATCCCCCTAGAGAACAACTAGCTGATCCCTGGGATCGCAGTCTAATGCCACTGACCATTTCAACCGTGTGATTCACTCTCTTTGCTCCAAGTAGTCTTTGAATTGCAAGTTGTCTTCCCAGGTGGCTTGCCTTGGGCAGTTGATGTGTTAGACTGAACAAATGTATAGGCACCGGTCACCGCATGGTTTTGTCATATTGGAAGGCTTAGGTATATTGAGTCTGACCTGAGAAGTGACTCACCTATTGGGGCTGATGATTCAGGTTTGTGAGCAATCTGTGCTTAGGGCCAGATCTTCCAGGGTACGGACTTTACTGATGAAAGTCTGTCACTAGAGTCCTCCTGGTAGAATCCTGTCTGCGACCCAAGCCATTGCCCTTTGGCACTGTTCCTCTTCTAATCTGCTAACACCCAGGCTTCTGTGTCTTCTCTAGTAGCAGACACTGTGGATATATTCAAAGAGTATGAATTCACGCATGGAGAGATCTAATACATTCCCACTCATGAATCTGATATATTCCTCTATTGTGCCACTTTAATTTTTCTCATTAATGTTTTCTAGCATTCTGTGTAGAGGTCTTATTGTATTTCAAAATTACTTTGATGTTATTGTAACTGGCATTATTTTTAAAACCATGTTTTCTAATTTTTGTTAGTATACACAAGTGCAAATTAATGTTATATTTTGCAGTTATACTCAGGTATCTTGACAAATTGGCTTATTAATTTTATAATATATATGAAGATCCTTTTGGGTTTTCTGTATATGTTGGCATGTCTTCTGTGAATAAAGGTAGCTTAATTTTGCAATGTTCTTCTCAAGTTTCAATATTAGGGTTACATTTCTCTTATGAAACAAGTTCAGTGAGTTCCCTCTTTTTTTACTGTTTGTAGGATTAAAGCATTTTTATTCCCCAGAATTCATTCATGGAACCATCTGGGCTTGGTGTTTTGTTTTTGTTTTAAGTTTTATTCATGGCTTTATATTAATTTGTCACTTGTTTAACACAATGGAGAATCAATCAGTGCAATTTTCCATATTAAAAGAATAAAGAAGAAATGATGTACTAATGGAATCGATGCAGAAAAAGAATTTAATAAGATTCAAGTTTTGTTTTAACTTTTTAAAAATTACGGATTGAATTCCTGTAATATAAGACTATTCAGCTTTCCTTCATCTTGTGTCAATTATTATAAGTTGTGTTTTTAAAGTAATTTTACCCATTACATCTTAGTTTTTAAATTTAGTTGCAAAAAGTTGTCCAAAATACCTTTTTATTGTCTTTTTAAATAGCCATAGGATCTTTGTGACTTTATGTTTTTTTTTTTTTAGATTGCTAGTGTTGGTAATCTATGCTCTTATCTAATTAGTCTTGCTTGAAGTATACCAACTTTATTAATCCTCTCAAAGAACCATTCTTTTTTTCCCTTACACATGCCTGTGATCCCAGAACTCTTGGAGGCTGACACAGGAGGACTGCAAGTGTGAGCCCAGTCTGGGCGACTTAGTGATTAGTAAGACAGCATCTCCGAATTATAAAAAGGGCTGGGGATGTAGCTCAGTGAAAAGGCCTTGGGTTCAACCAGTGCTGAAGACAAAGCAGCAACAGTAACAGCAAAACTCTGCAAAGCTGGTGTGATTGATTTTTCCTGGATGGTAAATTCATTTTTATTTTTTATTTCTGTTCTTTATATTCCTTTCAAATGTGTGGGTTTAATATGCTATCCTATGTCAACCTTTCTGTACATCTTGTGTTGAGGGTGTATATTTTCTTCTCTGCCTCTCTCCCTTCTGGTTTCTTCTTTCTTTCTTTCTTTCTTTCTTTCTTGCTTGCTTGCTTGCTTGCTTTCTTGCTTTCTTGCTTTCTTGCTTTCTTGCTTTCTTCGTTTCTTGCTTTCTTCCTTTCTTCCTTTCTTTCTCTTCTGTCTTTCTTTTTGCTTTTCGGTGCTGGAGATCTACACATAGTAGGCAAATGTTCTACCACAAAGTTACATCCCCAGCCCCCAAGTCTTATTTCTTATGAGCACGTTTTTTCTTTTACTGGAATCTTCCATGTCTGTTGTGTTCATCATGGTGTGTTTTCCCTGTAGTAGTACCTGGCACATCCTAAGTGTCTCACTGGGAAATAATGAGAGAGTAGATGAGCACCTAGTCTTGGTTAAGAGCAGCTGATGGGACAGGGATCATCAGGGATCTGAGTGGGTCCTGCGACAGGTGGAATGGTGTGACTCAGTTGCACCATTTACTTCTCCGTTTCCTTCTCAGAACATGATTTATCCAGTCTTCCTGTTTATCTGTTTCATGCCAGTCTCCCTATCAAGGACGCCTACTTTCTTCTCCCTCATTCCCATCACTCAAACTTACAGCAGTGAGAGGTGCGACAGGCTTCAGTTCTCCCAAGGAAAGATTGCCTCCCACATTGCTCTCCCTTACAAAAGAGCCAAGTGACTCTGGGTCTTTTAAGGGGTACACCGTTGTGACAGTGACAGACTGATGTGGGATTAGCACAATGACTCTGTTGGGTGTACCATTAGAGCTTTTCATGTCATTTGGGTGACTGCTGCTTTGTCCACATTTAGCTGGGTGAGCCCCAGATCTGAAGGAGTTTATTTTCAGTGTGAGAATAAAGGGCTTTTGGATCTGTATGGAAGTTCTCTATGTGCATGTGTGCATGTGCGTGTGTACCTGTGTGCCTGTGTCTCCAAATTTGATATGGCTGCCCTGACACCACCTAGCTCAAAAGATGCAAAGCTATAGACAGTGAGTCCCTGCATGATACTTAATTTGAATTTCACAGATGAAGCAACTGTGAATTGGTTGTGTGTCTGGTCTGGTGGATATGTGAGATGGGGGACTAGGTGAGCCAGAGAGAAATGTGCCTGGCAAGAACAGGAAAGCGCCCAGGGTGCGATGACAGTAGGTGTGATAGGTGTGATTCAGAATGGTAGGAGGGACTTCAAGAGATCATCTCTTTGTGTCCCTTATCCTTGGGTAGATAAAGTATCCTTTTCCATATTTTACAGACAACAAATCAAAATCCAGAGATGTTTCATTACTTGAGGAAGAAGTTGAAATATGATTTTGCAATCTGATGACTTTCAAAAGCCAAACACTTTATTTGCCTGGATTGCAGTGGTATTCTTGGGACCTAATTCAGTGCCTGCAACATAGTAGTTATTGGATGAACACCAAATATTAAGTTGGTATTAGTAAAAATTCCTTTAGAGTTAATCTTTATGATATTATTATCAATTTTGACAGTCCTGGGGATTGAACCCAGAGCCTTGGCACTAAGCTACATCCTCAGCTCTTTTCTAATTTTTATTTTGAGACAGGATTTTACTACCTCACTGAGTTACTCAAGCTGAGCTTGAACTTGTGGTCCTTCTGCCTCAGTCTCTCAGAGTGCGGGGATTAGAGGCATGCCTATCTAACATGCCTCTAAGTTCTCATTTACTTCAAAGAATACCAGTGTTTTTTGAAACACAGATAAATGGTAACAAATAAATTAAGAGGTTTTGAGTTTATTAAATTAACATTTATTTATATAACAGGTTTTCATGGGTGTGTTGTACACGAGACACTAGTCTTGGTACTGAATATACATCAAGGAGCAAAACTGTCAAAATATCCGCCTTCACAGAACCTGTTATAAATTATGTGAACATCAAAATAAAGAAGGCATATGCATAGTGCTAGGTGGTGATGCAGTCTAAGGGGCATGGTCAGTTTTGGTGAGAAGGCCTGGTGGTGTAATTTTTTATATGGTAGTTAGGAAAGACCTCACAGAGAAGCTGACTTTTGAGAAAGGACTTGAAGAAATGAGGGATTAGGCCGTATGGATATCTAGGAAAGAAGCATTTAGAGAGGGACCAGCAGCTGTCAAGGCTTTGGGAAGGAATGTGTCCAGGAGTGACAGGAAGAGCTGGCAGGGCGGGGTGGATAGAGCTTCTTGACAAGGGAAGCCAGGACTGGTAGAGTCTTCTAAGTCATGATGAGACTTGGTCTTTTTACTTGCGGTGAGATGGGAAGCCTTTGGCTAGGTCCGCAAAGGCAATGACTTGATTCACTTTACTTTGTATTAGGGTCGCCCTGGCCGCAAGGTTGAGAACAGACTGAAAGAGGGGAAAGGCAGAAGCAGGCAAACATTGGGGGCGGGGTTATACAATATCCTATGATCAAGGTGGTAGCAGTGTGGATGGCGCGAAGGAGTAAAATTCTTGATGGGTTGGGAAGAAAAAGCAGATGCATTTACTGATAGACCGGAATTGGGCTGTAAGAAATAAAGGGTGGAGGAGGGGCCGGGGTGATTTTGAAGATGTTTGGTTTGAACAGCTGGTAGAATGATGTTTACTTAAACTGGGAAGAAAGGTAGGAGGAGCAGGTTTGTGAGGGAGAGTGCCAGGAACTCAGTTTTAGATCCACTGGGTTTGAGATAGTCCTGGGGCATCTACAGAGGATGTTCAGTAGGTATTTGCATACATGATTCTGGAGTTCAGAGGAGAGGTTTGTTATGGGGAGGAAAAATACTTCAGGGTCTTTATAACACATAGACAGTTTTTAACACGGTAAGAATCAGATATGAACAAAGTTTATGTCATATATAACCGAATGGATTTTCTTATTTTAGAGACTTTTCATTAGTTTCATAATCACTAACTCAGGCCAGCTGTACAGTTTACGTCACCTCTGCAGGTGAGCGTAGTGAGGAAAGGGGACTGTGTCTGCATAAGCCAGCTTCTCTCTTGTGTTGAGTCAGCCGCACCCTGATCCTTTTTGTAAAGAGGAGGACTTCTCAATTGCTATTCGTGATGTGCAGAGAAGCTCATCTGTATAAGTCACCTCACCAGGCTGACATTCTCATGCACATGATAAGACATGGGCAGACATCTGTAGCTGAATTCATTTCTTGTTTTTGTCAGTGTTCATTCATTTCAGCATGAGATTTAGGGGTAGGGGTGACAAATGAGCTAGAGAGAACACGGCCCAAGGTGTGCTTAGAGCTAATCAACAGTCACCTGCCCGTGAAAACAGAGAACCCTGCAGAAAGTGTAGGAAGGGCAGTATGTGGGTTAGAGGGGAGGGAGGCTTTCTCCACTACTGGCTTTTTCAAGGGATGGACTCTGGCTTTTGCCTGAGCCCTTTCTGGGCCACAGCCAGGTTTTCTACATGCATAGATGGAGGCATCTGCACACAGAGCCAGCTTTGTGGGCTGTGGGGAGGATCATAGCTGGTTCAGCTATGAATAAATATATCCCCTCTTTGGGGGGCATATAAGACCTTGAAAATCTGAGAATTCCTGGCATAAGCTTCTCTTGATGCCCAAAATGCCCTGGCCAGAATTATAGTGTCTTTGAGTGACAGGGTTCTCACTTTTGCTCCTGGGTGAGTTAGGACTCCCTCAGCATCCTGGGCTCTGGCCTGTCAGAGCTGCCTGTGTCTCTTGCCATTCCCAGGCTGTGCTGCAGGGAATATTGACATATCCGGGGCTGGATCCTATGTTTTCCCCCCACCCTCCCGCACGAATCTTTCATGGTCACCTATAACTCAGAGAAGTTAGCTCAGTTTAGCAGAGGATTGTTCTTCCTCTGAGGGTGAGTCAGACCCTTTTTAGGACTATGCCTTTGCTGAATAAGAAGGTGCAGTTAGAGGAGTTGGTGGTTAGTATGCTCCAACAGCAGTAAACACATACGCAGACTGGGCTTAAACAATATCAGCTCATTTTCACCTTCTGGAAACTGTAACTCCTACACTAAGGTGTCACAGGCCACTCTCCTCGGCTTGCAGATGGCTACTTTTTCACTGTGTCCTCTTACTGTCTTTCCCTTGTGCTTGTGAATCCCTGGGATCCCTTTGTATGTCCAGCTTTCTTCCCAAAAAGACACCAGTTAAAACAAAATTAGGATTCACTCTAATGACCTCATTTCCCCCTACTGACCTCTTTAGAGACCCAGTCGCCAAATACAGTCACATCCTGAGATACTGAGGGGCAAGACTTTGACATGAATTCTTTTAGTTGGGGAATTTAGCCCCTGACAGTGGAGAAGCTTCTGCAGGCCACATTTTATTTTCCTATTGTATTTATTCCCATCCGACCCCTTCTACTTTTCTGGGAGTCCATTTGGGGCTGGCTCCAGAGGCTAGATGGCTAGAATCTGAAGTAGTTTTTGCTCATGAAGACCTTGCTTTTAAGGGCCTTTTGCTGGGTATTTTGCAGCAGCAGCCAACCCCCTCACAACTGGGACCTCTATGGTAAAGAAAAATATCCAATTTCTTTTATTAAGCTAAACAGAAGGAAAAAAATCTTTCTTCTCACATCTGATAGTACAACTGGGGCACAATGATTACCAGTCATCATGCAAACGTTCTTTGGTCCGGCATTTCCCACCCTATTCTCATTTTCTTATTACTCAACCCCTGAGATTAAATCTGCTCCGTCACCAAGTTTTCCATAGCTAACTTGGCCACAGTGACATCTTTTTCAAAAATGTCGGTAACACTTGACATCTGTGTTACTTAAATAGCATATATTATACTTTGGAATCTGCTCTTTATGTGCACATATACCTAATAAGTTCCTCAAAGACAGGGCCTACACCTTATCTTATTTTTGTCTGCCGGAGATTAACAGAGAGTAGGCACTGAGGAGGTTCTCATATGTTTGTTGAATGATTAAGTGATAAAGGGAATTATCTGATATTTCTTTGGGTCCGTACATTTGGAAACTTATGTTTAATCAAATAAAGTCCTTAGTAGACTACTGTATGGTTTTGTACATTATGGATTTTGAAAAATATCAAACTGTAATGTATTTCAAATTTGAAGACCATAGAACTTATCTCACCCATCTTGGATATATGACAGGAAACAAAAGAACCCCAGATCCAGGTGAGAGAGTTCTGCTTCTTGCCCTGCCCTCAGGGGCTTTTGGTTCCTGGAAAGTTACTGAGCCTCTCACAGGATCTTTCATCATATGCATAATGAGGGATGGAATCGTGGTGACAGTGGCTTTCACCCTGTGTGCAATAGATGTGCTTGTCTGGAGAATGATTGTGAAACTCAAGCCCATTTAGAAGAGTATCTGAAATGATAAGTCATGTAAACAAGTGCTCAAGAGAAAGGACAGGTGGTATGTGTCAGAAGTGTTCTCTGAGTTCACTCTAAGCAATAAAGTTCTATGAATTTGTGATTCAGAGAAAGCCCTTCAGACACTTCTTGGGCCCCACAGTCAGCACCAAGAACATTTGCTTGCATTGTGCTGTTGCTAAGTAGGAGTGCTCATTAGCAGAGATTTCTGGTCAACCAAATGGTGAGTGAGTACATAGTATGTGACTTGATCTAAATTCAGGAAAATATGCCCAGGGTGTAGGACTTTCACATATAAATTTGTTTAATTGCAGTGATGTAAAATGTGCAATTAAGAGGGTAATGAGAGTGGTTGTCTCTAGATGATGATTGTGGATAATTCTTATTTTTCCTGTTTACACTTTTCTGTACTTTTCAAATGTTCTTGTACTACTTTTATAATCAGAAGAAATGAATCTTATAAAAAAGAATTATGAGCACTCTGCCAGGGTGAAAGACAAATGAAATTTTTTAAAACTTAATTTGAGCTCATCTCAAAAAACATTTATCCATATCACTTTAAGAAATATTTATCGTGTTACAGTGCCGTGAGGGGTTATGGGTAACTATGGTTTGAATTGGAGAGCTGTTCATTGGAAAAGATGTTTCACAAAAGAGAATGCTGTTGAAGTCATTGTAGAAGAGTTTGCAATTGCTAGAGAATGATACCTCCTCTAGAGGATGGAATGTGCTATCAAGGGGCTGTGTGGTAAGGTTAAGAAATAGGAGGATTTTGTTGAGGAATGATGGAGATTGAGCTCAGTGCCCAGGTGATTGTGCTTCTGTTGGCGGGCAATACATTGCAGGAGCAACTGCAGGATCCCAAGCAGAGGAAGGCAGTGACAAGGGCAGTATGTTGGGAACACTGAAAGTCACTGAAGCAGGTGCTGGAGGAGAGGACTCATCAGGCCAGCACAGTGATTCCTGATGCCTGATACCTGAATGTTGTCCAGCTTGTTAAGAGTTTTTAACAAAAGGCCTTTTAAGGTAATGGACACCTTCTTGAGTACCAGGTTTCTCCTTGGTGCTTGTAATTATGATAAATGAGGGAGAGTGAGGTGTAAGTTATTTGATGTGTTTTTCTAGTGGGTGAAGCTAGGGGCTGCTAAACTCCTGGGAATCGTGATATAATACTTTCAGTGCTATAGTGTCTTGTCTTCTCCACCCACCTTTGCTTTCTCCATCTAATCTTCTCCCACTCCATCATACTGGCATTTAGTTCATACTCATTTTAGTATAAAATTATTTCTGAATTGCAAAATTCACATTTGAGGTCCTTAGAGATATTTTGTAATGCTGTAAGCCAGAGTTTTTAGTAAGGGGGTTGTCAGCTTTTCTAAAGAGAAATCAAGAAATTATTAAAGGCGATGAGGTATTGGGATGGCCTCTGTGCCCTTTGTGTGACTTGTGTCAGTAACCTTTGAACCCTGTCCTAAGTGAAAATCTCATCTGTCTTACTGCACATGCCTGTGTCTAGCTCTTGAGCTATGGTAGCAATGGGAGAAGAACCAGAAACTTTGTTTTCTTAGAATCTTCAGCAAATCCCAGGGTAGTGGAACAACTCACACCCAGGGAGATCAGGGAACAAGTGAGCATGTACATGTCCGTAGAATCTACAGGGTGGAAGCAGTGCCTGTATTTCTAAATGAGGACTCGATAGAGCCAGGTTATTATTCTCCTCTTTAAAACCATGTAATCCTTTCACCCAGGAGTGCACTGCCAATGTCCTTCTTTGTAGTCTTATCATCAACTGAAAAATATGTTGCCCTGGAAGATGTGAACTCGAAGTGTGAATACTGTCACAGGAATCATTTTTTTTTAATCATAGAAAAGTCTTTTAGGTGGGGTGTTGATGTCAAGATTAACTCAGAGAAAACTGACTGTAGTTAGCACTGAAGGATAGTGATCATTCAAAACGCATCCAGAGACTGGAAATGAATATTGAGACATTATCCTGGCCCAGAAATCATTTGTCCCAGAGTGAAATATGGTCACTGTTAGAGTGGCAGCCTAGGGACGCTGAAGTGTAGGAGGGCCTTTCTTTATGAACCAGGCATGTTCTTGAAATCTTGTGTGTCGAACTGCTTTTTTGTAAATGGAGTCTTTTTTCCCCTTCATTAACTTACTCTGTAATTTCAGCAATGTTTTAACATTCATTCTTGATTGATCTTGAGTTGGCAGTTAACTGCTAACATTCATCAGAGGATTTTAGTACTTTTTTCTCAAAAATTTTTTTCTCTTTCTCTCAACTGCTTAAGGTGGAAATCCTATGTTTCAGGCACAGTGATAGGTGTGGAAAATGTGAAGTGTAATGACACCAGAGTGGCTGTGATAGTATGGAGCCCCTCTGTCTGGGCTGTGAGGGAGGCTTCCTGGGCAGCCTCACCTGAGTGCTCAAAGCTTTGGAGATGTGAGGAACAGCTTTCCTGGGGGATACTCACACAGAGATGATGAGGAGGTGGTGCATAGTTGGAGCTGACTGCCTGGAAGGACTTTGGTGCTGAGTACTTTCAGTGGTAGCATAACAAGTCAAGCAGTTGATTATCTTTGCTTAGAATGAAGAGTGGCAAAAAGATTTCACAACCTTTACTTCCCTATAATTACATGATGCCCTAACCCTAACCCTCCCAGAGCCCTGCTGTCAGACAGGAAAACAGCGAGGGAGGGGAGGCAGGCTTAGTTGCTTCACTCATTTTTCTGTCAACTACACTTGTGGGCTTTCTGCAGTATGAATTGTCTTACTTTAAAATGCAAGTTCAATCTATAAGATCAGAATATTAATATTCATGGAAAATGACACACCCAAATAAGATCAGGAGAGAAAAGAATGTGTTTTCATTTCTATCATAGTATCATTTCAAATATTTGACTCAGCTGTTTTAAGAAATGATAATATAGAAATTATATATATATATATATATATATATATATATTTACCATAAGTAATGTAAAAAGGCAATTGAAAGGCTGAGGAAAATGGCACATAAAACAAAGTTTTAATATAAATAATGTGTAAGAAAGCTTTTATAAGAAAACGCAAATTGATCACATTGTAAAATGAACCAAAGATGTGAGTGAGGGGTTGGGCATTTAGCTCATCGGCATAAATGCCTGTCTGGAAGAGTGAGGTTGTGAGTTTGATCTCCCGTACCCAAAAAAAAAAAAAAAAAAAGATGTGAGTAAAAAGTTTAGAAAAAATGAATAATGATGCTGCAATCCAGAAAAATGCAAATTAAAGCAATAAATGGAACACATTTTTCATCTATCAGATTGGCCAAGTGACAATAGGCAGCATAACTGTGGTTCCGCGTGTGTGTGTGTGTGTGTGTGTGTGTATCTTAATGAATAAGATTTTGTGCTTGTCCTGGAGGAATATCTGTAATGAGTTTTTAAATAAGAAAAACAAATTTCAGAATGTTTACAATATGGTCCTACTTTAAAGAATAAACAAATGGCCTAACGCTAGCTATGAGTTTGTGTAAGCCCAGATGTGCACGGAGGTAGGTGGGGAGCACACACATCTGACCATAAAAGCTCATCACAGCAGGGTGGGAATGGAGGGAAGGTAAGGAAAAATGAGCATTTAAAAATATATCTCTATATTGTTAGATTACTTCATATTCCTAATACATATTGCTTTTGCAATCTAAAAGTTTACAAAAGAAGTACTTAAAAACTAAGAGGTGATTAGAACATTTTTTCTGCTACTCTCTGACCATAATGTTCAAACCAGCTAGGAAGCAATTACATGATGGCTGGTGAGATCTCCTCCCACCAGGCATAGCACAAAGCAGTGTACTTAACATTACTGCCCATACCTGTGTTAGCTCCCTCCCTCCCATTTAGGACTTTAGCATTCATTTCTTACCCTGGTTGTCATCATCAAAGAAAAAAAAATTATCTATTGCCTGCTAACTGTCAGGTTTTCCATGTATACTCGCTCAAAGTCAGATGGAAACACCTCCTATGTGTTGTCTTTTTTTTTCCCCCTAACTGTGACTTAATTCCTTTAAGGGCTGGCAGGCCAGCACCTTCTGGAATTCCTACAAGCATCCAAAGTTAGCAGGCCTGAGTAACTGCATCCCTGGTTTTTTACCTACATTGGACAAGCTTCTTTGGAGGCCCCCTCTCCATGAACAAACAAACCTGACCTGAGAGTGCATAACAGCTTTCTGTCTTGGGCTCCATGCCCATGGCAGCAGAGCGGCCAGCCAGGTGCATGATCCTTGGTTAATTAGGGGATTATACATGTCCTGCAGTCTGGACTGTATGCTGCTGAGTCTGGACTGATGTTGGAACCTTCTGCCTAGGAATGGACTTATCCTAGAAAGGGCTGAATGCTTTAGGTCCCAGGATAGCTTTCTTTGAGAAAGTCTTATAGGACTATTACAAACCATTCACTTAGTTCTAAGTGTCTTGTTTTCCTTTTTCATTTAATTTGCTGTGATGTGAATCCTTGTTGCTTCTAGTCCACCTGTTTCTCAAGCTGTCTAAAGTCAGGGCATGTGTGTATGGGTGTGTAGGAGATGTCTTCTGCCTTGTGCTCACCAAGAAGAGCTCACGGTTCTGGACACAGGGGTGTTCAGTAAGGAGTTGGGTGATAGAGTGCTGTGGGTTCCCGTAGGGTTCCTGGGGTTGTACTCTCAGATGGGAAGCCATTGCCTCAGGATGGCTGGACAGTGGGGATGAGCCTCCTGCTGACCCCTTTGCCGAATTAGAGGTTCCTTGTAGTGTGGATTGAACTCTGGAACAGCTAAGGAGGGAGAGGGAGGGAAGAGCTGAGCCATTTACTTCCAAGGACCATATTGAAATCTTCCTTGTTACAATGTCCCTTTTAGTACTTTTCATTACAAACTGGAAGTAGAGACCTGAGGAGCCCTCAAGCTGGCCACTTTTTCTGATTGACAGCTCTTCTGGGCCTTGAGGGAGATACTTGATTTACATGGACTTTGCTAGGAATCCTTGGAGGCTCCACAAGGCCAGGGAGATTGGATTTATTTAGGTTGCAAGCGGATCTCAAGACCTCACTGGGATTCAGGTTTTCAGAGTAAGTGCATTGTATTCATAAACTTTTCCCTCCTAGGGGCAAAACACCTGATGTCCTTACCTTGAAGGAGGCAAAGTTTATTTGGCTCATAGGTTGATGCTTCAGTCCATGGCTGGATGGTTCTAAAGTAGGAACGTTATGTCCGAAGGGTGTGGTAGAGTTAAGGAGTGCAGAAGAGCTTGGGGAGTGATGCATCCTCCAGAGGCAGGTTCCCATGACCGCATCTTCCAACCAGGCCCCGACTCCTAACGGCACACTTAGCTGTGAGCATCAATGAATTAATCCAGTGTTATCTTATAGGGCCCCATTTTACATCCAGCTACCTCCCCAAGAGTTTCTTAATCTAGTCAAGTTGACAATTAAAATTAACTGGCATGCACAGACTTCAGACATCAGTGTAAACAGTGACCACTTTGTCTGGGGATCCTAAGGAAATGTTCATCCCAGGGTAGCCTTAAAGACTCTGGATTAAACCACATCCCCTGAACTGAATGAGGTGTTGGAGGATTGGCAGCTGCACAGTCTTCACTACACATCTTTTCATAACTCTGCACTTTGTAGTCTACATGGTGGGGCCATGACGGGATAATAAGAGGAAAGAGCTAACCTGATTCTTTGCTCTGAAAGCAGTGTTCATATGTTTCCTCTTTCCTTGCATGCTGGTTTGCAGAGGAACCTGTTGTAGAGTCTGTAGTGCAATGCCAAGGATGGAGGTTTGGGAAGACGGGAGCTAGCTAGCTTCTATTCTAAGCACCATCACTGGCTTTCTGTGTCACCTTGGCAGTGAGGGCTGTGGAAGGAGAATCCTGCCAGGGATTGGCTGTCCCCCAAGGAGCTCATGCATCCCTTACAGCAGTGCTGGGGATCAGATCAGCAACATCCATCTTTGCCAGTGTGAGCTTTGTTTAATATGTAATCATAAAATGATTAGTAATAATAGCCCATATATAACCTACTTCCTGATATGATTTGCATGACCCAAATTTACAAAGTGATACTGCTAGAGGGGTTTCATTTATAAAGTTTTTTACTGCTTTATAAAGCCTCTGTGTGCTCCAATTATGAGCCATGTGTGTTTCAGTGTTGTGGAAATGATATCTGTAGCCCCTGGACCTATAGAGATAGATTTGATTCTGGAAATATACCCTGTACACGTCAAATATGTTTCTAGTGTGTCTGCTGTCCACAGGGTGCTGGAGGAAATATAGACAATCAAGACACAATCCCTTTCTTCTAAGAATACACAATCCAATCGACAATTTTATGAGGCTTCCAGGAATCACATACACTATACCACAGTCTTCTGAGTTTGAAGACTATTATTATTACTATTTTCAATTACCCTTTATTGAGCACCCTCTAGGAGGTAGGTACTACCTTAGATGGGGTTCACTGGAAGTCAGCTCGGCGCCAGAGAATGCATGGAGAATGATTATCAGAGTGTGCTTTTGAGAGACCTACTCGAGGCTGAAAGGGAGCCCAAGTTAGGGGAGAGGGTGGGCTATGCCACCCCAAGTGAACCTCCCTTCAGAAGAATCTCTAAGAGAGGAAAGGGCAGTTCCCAGGGATGCCTGTGTCTGCCGTGAAGAGGGGCGCCGTGGTACCCATTCCAGGTATTCAACTCCTCCTCATCGCCAGAGCCGATGCTTACTGAATGTTTTCTGCTCACTGTACCCACTTCAGCTGAGTAACTTAGATGCGTAGTTTCTGATCCATACAATTTAGAAATGAAGCATAAAAATTAGGTAACTTACCTAAGGTCATACACTGTTACATGATAGGCTTGTGGTGGTAATCTTCACAGAACTGTCCAGTGATGGATTTATCATTCCCATCACAAGAACTGAGAAATTAAGTCCTGAGGAATTAAATGATTTGTCCAATGTCACAGAACTAGGCAGAGGTGAGGCTTTAGTGTCTCACAGAGATTATCTTCCCAGTGAGAGGCACTCTGCTCTGGCTGGAGGAGTCTTCACAGGTCTTGGGTAATTCACAGCCTACCACTTCTCTCCTTCCCATATTGTGGACAGAATTATGTCTGCTATTGTAAGTTAATGAACATAGTCTTTGCAGTCAGGCAGACATAGGCTTGAATTCTACTTCTTGATTTTGACATTTGTGTGGTACTTGAGTGAGAGCTCAGTTTTCTCATCTGTGAAGTGGGGATATTGCTAATTTCCTTGGGTCAATGCAAGGATAGAGATCGAGTATAAGAAATCTCTCAGGACATTCTACTTGCTCTTCTTCCATCTCCCCCCCACAAAGAAAGGTTCAAGGCTGCATGAAGATCTTCTGAGGTTGGGTACTCTGAACGTAGCCACGGTTTATTGATTCAGCTTTTCCTCATTTGCTTCCTTCTCTCAAGTCTTCTGTGCAGTTTGTTCAGAATCCTTATATTAGCCTGTAAGCGTAATCATAACACAGTTTTCTTCTTAAAAATAAACATAACAACAGGAACTTTATCTTCTAGTGTCTAATTAGCTGTGAACTCATTTTTACTAAGTTTTCCTTTCTTTCATTGAATGTATAGAGCGTTGAATGTTTTGCTTATCTCAGTGTCCTCCTCCTGTAGCTATATTTTGTCTTTATTAGGAAGCCAATTAGATGTGGGTTTGCCTGGTGGGTGCCCTGGAAACTCTAGCCATTTCCAGTGATGGGTGGTAACAATCTTGGGAGCCTTCTGTTCCTCATTAGCCATGGAGGTGGGAGCCTCTGTTCTTCCGTGAGCCCACGACCCCCACTCTGCATGTGAGTTCTGCATCTCATGCACCTTCTCTGTGTAGGTTTCCCCATTAGGCTAACTCTTCCTTGTCTGTAAACGAAGACCTGTGTGCCTCATGAAGCCTTCTGCTGCTTCTAATGCTGCAGCCCAAATGGGCTTCCTCTTTCCTCTTAAGCTAGTCATTCTTTCCAGCAGTAAGTCCCAAGGACAACCCTGCCACCCTAGCTGCTGGCCTGTTACCATTGTGAGCAAAGTGTTGAAGACGGACTTCTGTGCATCTACACCGAACTGCTGAACAGTTCCCTGCTCCTTCACATGAAGCAGCAGCTTCTAGGAACCCAGTCAGAGCCAGTGCCTAGGTGGGGAAGATCCTTGCTGAAGCTTTCAACTCACCAAAGCTTGAATCCTCTGCAGAGCTCAGGCCTCAGCATAGGTGCCTGATACCTGGTCACCCTAGAGGGGAGCAGTGGGATGGGCTGCACTTGTTTCTATAGCAACACCTCAGCTGAAACCATGAACCCATTTCATTTGTAGGCAATTGTGAGGTGAATCAATCTCCTCTCACCCACTCCTCTTCTCCTCCCTCTTCATCCCTCCCCACAGCCTTCTGTCATCTTTCCTCCTCCCCACTCAACCTCAGACTTTCTCCTTTCTCAAGTCATTTTCTTTGTTATTTTTTTTTTAATTTGAAAGAGAATAAAACAAAAGGGGGCAGTACAGAGCAGATCAGAACAGGACAACATAGGCAACACAGTACTTTACATTAAGTCAATTGGACATCAACAGTAGCTAACACCATATCTCTTACTCTGCTATAGTTGAGCATAGTTTCAAATACAATAATATCAAACATAACACAATAGTCTAAAGCCATGCATAGAGTGAAAGAATTACAGGGCTTTCTGAACCGAATAACAGAAAATGTTCAATGGGTACTGTAATATCTCATTTTTGATAAAAAAGAAAAAAAATTTGTTTGAGCTATCACACATATTCAAATTCCAATAAGACACAATGTGATAGATAGAACCAATGGTAGTAGAACAAAAAAAAGCATAGTAGGACTTCTAAGAAGGATGATATTAAATCAACAATAGCTGTCATAATGTTTT
>PVJX010037001.1:0-17234 GCA_004027295.1 Dolichotis patagonum | reverse complement strand
TGTCATAACCCTTATTCATGTAAATTGAGGCTATGTGTACAATTCTTATTTTGTATTGAGAATATGAAGACATAGAGCAAATCTAATGAACTTAAACCTTGTATCAGAGACTGACATCCATCAACTATATCTCTTTGAACTGTAGCCAGAGTCTCTCATGGTACATACAATCCCAGGTCTGGTAGGCTCAATGAAACATTGAAGAAATGCTTGTGAAAAACTTAGAAACTCAGTATATTTCCTCAAATTATATAAACAAAATGCAATTTAACAAGGTCTCTGTGTGATTCATAACATATTACAGTTAAGTAAACATTATTTTAATATATAGATTCATATAATTTCTTTATCCTCTATAGCATAATTTTAAAATTGGACTAGACTGGAAATCTTAATGTGTTACATCTCTTTTTAAAATTTTATTTAAAGAGAAAAAAAACCAATGAGACAAAACAGAAAAATGGAAGAAACAATACAGAATTCCAAAGGGAAAAAATAAAAGAACAAAAACAAGCAAACAACAAAAACAACAACAACTAAAAGAAATACACTAAGAAATCGCCACTGGATACTTTACATACTCTCATCATTGGAAATAGTTGTTCACGTTACAAAATTAAAGCATACAAAACAGACATTCAAACAGTGAGACTTTTAACACTTCTGCTCAACAATCTAACAAAAATAGTAATATGGTCATCTATCTTACACACTTAAACATACATTTAGTTATATCCTTTAGAACACTATCTTTTTCTCTCTTTTCTACAGTATCAATTATATATTTTGGGCTTTATTATTCCTACAGTTCTTATTACTATTTACACTAGAGAAACAATGTGATATTTATAAATATGATTCTTATTTATGTCACTAATATAGTCTCATCTTGTCTCCATTCCCCTATCAAGGCCTCAAGATCATCCTTTTTTATAGCTGAGTAACATTCCATTGCGTAAAAATAACACATCTTTTTCATCCACTCTGCGGTTGATGGGCATCTTGGTTGTTCCAAGATTTAGTTATTAAAAATTTGGCTGCTGTGAACATGGGTGCACATATATCACTGTGATATGACCTTTTCAGTTTTTCTAGGAATATACGCAGGAGGGGAATAACTGGGTTGAATGGAGATTCCAGTGCTACTCTTCTGAGAATTCTCCATACTGATTTCCATAGTGGTGGCACCAGTCTACACTCCCACCAACAGTGGAGCAGTGTTCCTTTTTCCCCACAGCCTCGACAACAATTGTTAGTTGATTTCTTGATGGCAGCTATTCTTTCCAGTGTGAGACTATATCTCAATGATGTTTTAATTTGCATTTCTCAAATGACCAGTAATGGTTAACATTTCTTCATGTATTTGTTTGCCATCTGTATATCTTCATCTGAGAACTGTGTGTTCATCTCAGCTGCCAATTTTTGGAGAAGGTCTTTGAATTTGAGGGGGTTGATGTTTTTCAAGTCTTTATATGTTCTTTATATAAGTCCTTTGTCTGAGGAGTTGCTGGTTAAAATTCTTTCCCATTCTGTGGGGTTTCCTTTCACTCTGATGGTGATTTCTTTTGAAGTGCTGGAACTTTTCAATAATATGAAGTCCCAGTTATTGCTTCTCTGAAGTGCTTCCCGTGCAGTTTGTGTTTCATGAATTCTCTGCCTACCACTGTCTACAAGATTTCTACCTACTCTATCTTAAAGTAGATTTAGTGTTTCTGTTTTAATGTTTAGGTTTTTGATCGATTTAGATTTTAGTTTAGTGCATGGTGATAGGCATGGATCTAGTTTCAGTCTTCTGCATTGGGAGAGCCAATTTTGCCAACACAATTTATTAAAGAGACTGTCCTTCCTCCAGTAAACATGTTTAGCTCCTTTGTCAAATATCAGGTGGCTGAGAGTCTTTGTACATGTACTTGTATCTTCTAATCTGTTCCATTGATCCGCAAGTCTGTTTCTTTGTCAGTACCACATTGATTTTATCACTGTGGCTTTGTAGTACTGTTTCAAGTCAGGAATTGAGATGACTAATGTCTTACCTTTATTGCCCAGAATTGCCTTTGCTATTCCAGGTTTCTTCTGGTTCCAAATGAATTTTAGGAGTGTTTTCTATAGATCTGTGAGGTATGTCATTGATATTTTGATTGGGATTACTTTAAATCTGTACAACAGTTTGGGAAATATGGCCATTTTCACGATTTTGGTTCTTCCCATTCAAGAGTATGGAACATCTTTCCATTTTCTAATATCCTCCTCAGTCTGCTTTTCTAATGTAGTATAATTTTCAGTGCATAGGTCTTTTACGTTTTTAGTTAGGTTGATGCATAAGTATTTCATTTTTTTAGATGTTATTGTGCAGGGTGATATTTCCATAATTTCTCCGTTGGTGAGTTTCCTGTTTGTGTACAGGAATGCTATTGATTTTTGAGCATTGACCTTCTCTCCAGCTACACTGCTGAATTTGTTTATTATCTCTAATAGTCTTTCAATGGAGGTTTTTGGGTCTTCTATATGGGATATCATGTCATCTGCAAATAGAGATAATTTAACTTCTTCCTTTCCTATCTTTATTCCTTTTATTTCTTTCTCTTGTCTGATTAGCCTGGGTAGTTTTTTCAATACCGTATTCAATAGAAGTCGTGATAGTGGATATCCTTATCTTGTTCCTGATTTTAAAGTGAAAGCTTTCAGTGTTTGTTCATTTAGTATAATATTGGCTGTTGGTTTGTCATAGATGGCCTTTATCAGGTTGAGGTAGACACCATGTATTCTGAATTACTGAAGGGTTTTTATCATGAACATGTATTGGATCTTATTGAAAGCTTTTTCTGCATCTATTGAGATGACCATGTGGTTTTTGTTTTTGGTTAGGTTGATGTGGTGTATCACATTTGTTGATTTGCGTATGTGAAACCATCCCTGCATGCCTGGAATGAACCCCACTTGGTCATGATGTATAATCTTCTTGATGATTTGCCGTACTCTATATACTAGTATTTTATTGAGAGTATTTGATTCTATGTTCATATGAGATTGGTCTATAGTTCTCCCTTTTGGTTGGGTCTCTCTCTGCTTTTGGTATCAGAGTAATTTTTGCCTCCAAGAATTAATTAGGGAGGATGGCATTCTTTTCAATTTCATTGAAGAGTTTAAGGAGTATTGCCATCAAGTCTTCTCTAAATTTCTTAGAGAAATCAACTGTGAATATATCAGGACCTGGGATCTTCTTTGTTGGTAAGTTTTTAATTATGTTTGCAATTTCAGTAGCTGATATTTGGTTATTCAAAATTGCTATATCTTGTTGGTTGAGCTTTGGTAGTTCATATGATTCGAGAAATCTGTCCATTTCCTCTGTGTTTTCCACTCTATGCGAGTACAGATTTTCAAAGTAGGTATTCATGATCTTTTGAATTTTCATGGAATCTGTAGTAATTTCACCTTTTTTGGTCCTTATTGCATGAATTTGGGGTTTTTTTCTTTATAATGTTAGCCAGAGGTTTGTCAATTTTGTTTATTCTCTCAAAAAACCAGCTTTTTGATTCATTAATTCTTTGTATTGTGTTTTTAATTTAATTGCATTGATTTCTGCTCTAATCTTTATGATTTCCTCTCTTCTTTGAGCTTTAGATTTGGCTTGCTCTTCTTTTTCTAGAAGCTTGAGATGCAGCATCATATTGTTTATTTGTGCTTTTCTGTTTTCTTGATATGACAATTTATTGTTCTATATTTCCCTCTTAAGACCACTTTCATTGCCTCATACAGATTACAATAGGTTGTTTCTGCATTTTCACTGAATTGTAGGTATTGCTTTAATTCTTCTTTAATTTCATCTGTAGCCCACTTGTTGTTCAAAAGTTTGTTATTTCATTTCCATGTATTTATTCCAGTTTTGCAATTTCTTTTGCCATTAATTTCAAGTTTCAGTGCACTATGGTCAGATAGTATGCATGGGATAATTTCCATACCTTTGCATTTACTTAAGAATGTTTTATGGGATAATATATGTTCTATTTTGGAGAATGTCCCATGGGCAGCTGAGAAGAACTTGAATTCTGATGTGGTTGGGTGGAAAACTCTGTAAACATCTACTAAGTCTAATGGCTCACAAGTATGATTCAGCTCTATTATTTCTTTGTTGATTTTTTGTCTAGTTGATCGATCTCTTTGTGACAGTGGGCTGTTAAGGTCCCCTGTAATAATTGTGTTCTTGTGTATATGGTTTTTCATGTCCTTTAATGTCTGTCTTATATAGTTGGGTGTTTCTGTGTTTGGTGCATATATATTTTTAATTGTTAGTTATTTGTCTTAAATTTTTCCACTTATGAGTATGCAGTGACCTTCTTTGTCTCTTTTGATCATGTTAGGTTTGAAGTTCACATTGTCTGCAAATAGAATAGTTACCCCTGCTTTTTTCTGAGTTCCTGTTGCCTGGAATACTGTTTTCCATCATTTGACTTTTAATCTATGAGTTTCTTTTTGAGTCAGATGAGTTTCTTGTATACAGCATATTTTGGGATCCTATTTCTTGATTCATCTGTCACCCTATTTCTTTTGATCTGTGAATTGAGCCCATTTGCATTTATGGATATCACTGATATGTACTGGCTTGACTTTGCCATGTTGTGTTACTGTTGTTAAGTTCCTGCTTTGCTCCCTTTTTTAATTTTTGTCCATCCTGGTGATTTCTTTCTGTTTTTGTTCTTGAGATTGTGACATTTTTATCTCTACCTAGGATGTCCTTAGGCACTCTTTGTAAGTTGTTTTGGTGGACATGAATTTCTTTAGTTGTTCTTTTCATGAAAGTATCTTGTTTCTCAATTAAATTTGAAAGACAGTTTTGCTGGATACATCAGTCTGCGTTGAAAGTTGTTTTCTTTTAGGGCTCAAAATACTTCACTCCAAGCTCATCTTACAGACAGTTTTGCTGGGTACATCAGTCTGGGTTGAAAGTTGTTTTCTTTTAGGGCTCAAAATACTTCACTCCAAGCTCATCTTAACCTGAAGGTTGGTGTTGAGAAGTCTGCTGTGATTCTAATAGGCTTTCCGTTGTAGATGAGTTATGTCTTTTCTCTAATGGCTTGTAGTATTATGTTTTTATGCTGTATGTCTGTGAGCTTAATTATTTTATGTCTTGGTTTAGGTTTACGTTGGTTATGACTGCGTGGCATTCTATATGCCTCACTTATTTGTATATCCAATTTTTCTCCCATCAGTGGGAAATTTTCTGCCATTATTTCTGTGAATAGGTTAGCTATATCTTTTACAATGTCTCCTGCCTCCTCACTAATTCCTATTATTACTCTAACTTTGTTTCTCCTAGCATCATCTTGTAGCTGTTCAACTGTCATTTCAGGCTGCTTTGTTATTTTTATCAATTCTAGCCTTTCAAGATCGCTATCTGCAATCCTATCTTCAAGGTCTGAGATTCTATCTTCAGCTTCATTTAAACAGCTTTGCGGGCTTTCAATACAATTTTTTGCTTCTTGCATATCTCTTTCAATTTGTTTCATAGATTCTGTTTGTTTTCTTCATTGTTCGCTCAAAGTTTCAAACAATTTCCTATGCTCCTGTAGTTTCTTATCTATTTCCTTCTCTAGCTATGTTGAGCAGCTCATTTACTAAGGGTTTTACTTTTGTCTTTACATAAGACATGACTTCTATAGCCTCATGGATTTGTTTCTTTACTTCATTTGCTATCTTTTCAGAGATTTCTGATGTATGAATTTTAGGGTCCTCTATTTCATTATCCGCTGCACTTGCCTTTGATGGACTAGATGTTCGGGATTGCATTTTGCCTTTTCATTTAGGTATTTCACCTTTTGGGTAAATTTTTGTTTTTTCTATTCCAGCAGTCACCAGTTTCTTTAGTGTGTGTTTCAGTGTTCTACTGTGTAGTTGATATTTGTCAAATTGCTGGGAACCACCATGAAGAGGAGATCTAGTCTCCTGAAGTCATCCTACAGTGTCTGTTGGGTGAGTCTTATATTCTTTCTGGGCTAACTCATCCAGAAGTATTGATGTAGTGCAACTTTTAGTTCCTGCTGTTGTGATATCTTCAGGTTGTTGCAGGTCACCTGTTCTCCCTGGCTGTAGTGTTTGTGTCTGCTGAGGCCCTACTGTGACACTGGGGGTCTCATAAGTTTTTTAATTTCCTCTAAATTGGGGCAGGGCAATATTGACACACTCCCCAATTTGTCTGATGTTCTCTGTGTGCAGGGAGGGGGTTACCCATTTTATGCCAGGTTAGCCAATGTCTTACACTTAGAGGGAGTTTCACTTCTGCCCCTATTTACCCACTGCAGGCATCTATTATATGGGAAAAACTCACTACACTGACTGAAGCCTGATGAGGACTTCTGTTTGGGTAAGGGGTACCTGGGCCTCTCATCGAACCAGCATGGTAGTCCATTGCAGTCCAATGTTTTCGTTGTAAGGGCAGTTCTAACAGATGTGGTCCTAGGCAGCTCAGGCCTGTGGCAGGCTTCCTAGATGTTCCTCAAGGAGGGACAGGCCCAACGGTGGCAGACCCACACACCTCAGGCCTTCCACCACTGGTCCCTGCACTGTTCCATGAGGGCAAAGGGCAGGCTTAGCTCTCCTGAGCAGCCCCTGCTCTCAGCTGCTGGTCTCAGTATGAAGTGTTACATCTTAACAAAGGACATTAAATGTGATCTCTATTAAAGAATCCTGTATCTCCATTAAAGAATCCTGTATACGAAGGAGAAACTTTGCTGTTGGAGAACAATATGAAGTGGCTCTGAGCAGGATTTAACATTAACTAATTGGCTTTCTATGATTATCTGTGAGTCTGTCCTAGGCCTCAGCCCCTTGCCTGATGATGGGAGCTGATTCATAGTGTATTAGTTACTTTTAATTCATCGCTGAGACAGAATACCTGATGCCCAAAGTTGGGAAACAAAAGGTTTATTTCTTACAGTTTTTGGAGGTTTCAGTCCATACTCAGTTGTCTCCAAGGCAGGGTAGCATGGAGGGTCCACAGTTCATAGCAGCTGCAAACAGCAAGGCAGAAACTGGCAAAAGAGAGAGACACACCTTCTTCCTGCCATGATATCACATCCTGGCTCCACCCCTAGAAGGGTGTAGCACTGACACCACCAATTCAAGCACTAGGCAATGAACCAATCACAAATGCACAATGCAAATACATGAGGCCTGGGAGCCACCAACATAAACCATGACATTCCACCCCAGGCCCCCAAAGACTCATGTAAATAATTTATACAAATACATTTAGTTCATCTCCAAGACTTGCCAAAGTCCTAATATTTTCAGCATTGCTGAGAATTCTAAGTCCCAAGTCTCCTCCAATATCTATGGCAAACTCTTAAATGTAACCCCCTGCACAAGTGAAACAAGGTTAAACATTTCTGAAATGTAAAGGCACAAAATAAATATTACCATTCCAAAATTACAAATGAGGGAATATAAAGTATTGGAAACAAAGCAAGTCCAACGTCCAGCAGGGCAAACATTAAGTCCTAGAGTTCCATGCTCAGCATTTGAAGCAATCTGGTTGCAAGCTCCAAAACACTTGAGTGATTACACCCTCACTACACTTCTAGGAATTTCAGCTCCTGCAGCTTTTCTGTTAAATCCTCTCTGCTTGGTTTTTGCAGCTTTCCTTGGATGGTCCACATTCCTGGATTTTCAAATTTCTGGGGGCTCCTCTGCACCTTTGGCTTCACACTTACATCTTTACATATTGCCCTCTCACGGACACACCACTTTGCCTCTCAGGCCCTTTGCAATCGAGGTGGAAGCCTTCTTACCCTCAGAATTTGTGCATTTTCCTGGCACCTAAAACCAGCACCATTTGGATGATGCCAAAGCCTTCTGCCAGCTAGAGCAGTAGCGAGGCTTTTCTGTCTCTTGGCTATAGGGGTCCAGTGCCTGGATTGCTGGGCTCTGTTTACCTGATTGTGAAGAAAAGCTTTTTTATGTTGCCGCCATTCTGGAACCTCCTGTGGCATCTTGTGCCATTCTGGAGCATGGTGCTCTGAAGCTTTCTCATTTGAGAAAATTCTTTCACTTTTGCAGGTTTGGGGCTGCAAAGGATGGAGACCCGCTGCTTCCTGGGATGCCCGGTGGCCATCTTTCTTATCTCTCTGTATCTTCTCAGCAATCAAAGTCTCAGTTCTACATTTACAATCCACAGCTTTACTGAAGTTTTCCTTCTGGCCAAACTCACAGTGTTTTAAATTATCTTGCTGGGCTCTTTGCTCTTGATTTGCAACATAGATCTGGCTAAAATCCACCAACAAAAGCCATGCCACAGCCTCAACCTTTGACTGCCTTGAGATATCCTTTGCCAGATTAATCAGTCCATTACCCTTAATCTCAGTCTCAGGCAAAGTCTCTGAGCATGAGCAAAATGCAGACAAACTTTCTGCCAAGCCATAACACACATCATAGAGAGTCCAACAACCAATATAGTCCTCCTTCCCAGCAGAAACCTCGCAAGCCTGGCCTTTACTATCAGGCTTTCTATCAGCCTTCTGGTCTCCTGAGCTCTGACCAGAATCTCCTTTACAGAACAACCTAAGTTGTCCAGCTCTGTGCATCCAGGGCACATGTCCGAACCTTTCCAAACTCTGCCTACAAGCCATTTCAAAAGCTTCTCGAAAGACATGGTCAGGTATAGTCACACAATGACCCCTCTCCATACCAAATTCTGTCTTAGTTACTTTTTATTTGTCACTGAGACAAAATACCTGATGCTCAAATTTGGCAAAGGAAAGGTTTATTTCTTACAGTTTTTGGAGGTTTCAGTCCATACTCAGTTGGCTCCAAGGCAGGGTGGCATGGTTGGGCTGCAGCTCATGGCAGCTGCAAACAGCAAGGTGGAAACAGGCAAGAGAGAGAGACACACCTTCTTCCTGCCATGACATCACATCCTGGCTCCACCCCTAGGAGGGTGTAGCACTGACACCACCAATCCAGGCACTAGAAAATGAACCAATCACAAATGCACAATGCAAATACATGAGGCCTGGGGACAACCGACATAAACCATGACACATAGTAAGTGGACCTCTATGAATCACTAGTCCTAGCTGAGGCCT
This sequence comes from Dolichotis patagonum, assembly GCA_004027295.1. Lineage (NCBI taxonomy): Eukaryota > Metazoa > Chordata > Mammalia > Rodentia > Caviidae > Dolichotis > Dolichotis patagonum. The sequence continues at coordinate 8,157 of PVJX010037001.1, read as the reverse complement.
GTAGTAGACCGTGAGTAAATAGTGCTTTCTTGAATCACTGAGTCACACAAAAAGTCAACCAAGATGCTATGACAGTTTAAAGAATCAAATGATCTCATTAAAACATTCCAGAGCCTAAGGGACACAATTAAAGTAAATTTAAGAGGGAAATTTATAAGCATGAATGTTCACATGAAAAAATAGCATTTTACTTTTTATCTAATATTCATAGGCAGAGGAATCTGAGCTGGCTGGATCTAGGACATGTGGTACTGCAATTAAGGTTCTGTGGCATTAAATTACTCCACAGATAGTAATTAATGTAGTTCTACCTGTGACTGAATGGATTTACTGAAGACAGATGCTCTAGTGAGTGTATAGAAACCAAAAGGCTTGTATTCTTCATGGAATGAAAGGGCAAGGCAAGCTTCTCCTTGTTGTGTACTTCCTGATGCACCATGAACTTTGTTTCCTCTATGAAGTCCCTCTGCCGTGTCTCTCTGCTTTGGAGACAGCTGACCATGGACTGAAACCTCTACAAACTGTGAACTGAAGTAAATCTTTCCTCCTTTAACTTTCAGTATCAGGTATTTTGTCTGAGAAATAAGAAAAATAACCAAGACACAGAACAAGTCTGAATAAATAACATTATGATACAACTCAAGATCCTAGAAAACCTTGAAAAATCCAGATGAAAAGCTAATTTAAGAGTGAAATAATAAAAATTAATTCAGATCTTACTGAATTTGATACAAATATACAGAGAATCATGAACTGGGGAGCTGTTCCTATGAAAAAATAAACAAATTAGTTTTGGTTCCTATTTGTGTAAGTATTAGACAATTGCACCAAAAAGTGGAGGAAAAGTCCAAATCAATGCGATGAAAAATGAAAAAATGTGAAATGACAATTAACTCTGCTAGAATACAGAAGATTATCAGAAAATATTTCAAAAACATATACTTCAATAAATTGGAGAATCCAGAAGAAATGAATAGATTTCTAAATTCATAAGAATAGCTAAAATTAAAAAAATAAAAACTCTGAACTATACAGTAATAGCCAGTGAAATTGAGGCTATTATTAAAAATCTAACAAATAAAACATACTGAGATTCAACTGATTTACTACTGAATATTACAACTCAATGGAAGCCCAAATTTTGACACTCTTCAATCTCTTTTTTCTTAATTCTAAAAAAGCAAAACAGAAAACACAGGTAAAGAGAATACAGAATTTCAAAAAATAGTAGGACATTAACTTTATTACTATATTTCATATTACTCTCTTAAAGCAGTTGTTCAAGTTACAAGATTAAGGATGAAAAACTGAATAAGCACCCAATGAAAGCAGAAACTGTTCTTTGGATGAACTAAAAGAGATTAGTAATTAGTACAACTGAAACCAAAAAAGTATTGCATAGCTCATTTCTAGAAGACAGATAATGTTCTTTTCTTTTTTTTTTTTCATTTTAATGAGAATAAAACAAGAGAGGGCAGAACAAAGCAGTTCAGAACAGAACAACATAAGCAACACAACACTTTACAATAAGACACCCAGACATTAACAGTAGCTATCAAAATATGTCTTTCACTGCTATAGTGGAGCATAGTATCAAATACAATGATATCAAACATAACACAATAGTATAAAACCATTCAAGAGAATGAAAGAATTACAGGACATTCTGAATGGAATATCTATGATCAATGACTACTATAATATCTCATTTTCAATAAAAAGATTTGTTTATATTATCACATATATTAAAATCCCAATAAGACACAGCATGACATAACTGATTTTAATAGCAGAGTAGAAGCATGGTAGGACTTCTAAGGAAGATGATATTAAATCAGCAATGGCTGCCCTAATGTTTTGTTTTCTTGAAAACATCTTTTCATACCATTATGTGTAACAAAGTCAAATAAAATAGAATAAAACCATTCCAACTGATGAATGAAAACATTGAAAGGCTTCAGAGCAATGAAACGGAAAATCATGATTACCATAAAATCTTATATATTCTTACCAACTCTCATACTAGGGAGACTATACAGTATTTAAACATGTGAGTTTGGTTTATTTTGCTTATGAGTATGGTCTCAACGTGTGTCCATCTATTTATAAATATATCAATGTGATCATTCTTCATAGCTGATCAGTACTCCATTGTATAAAAATGCCACAACTTTTTTATCCATTCCTCAGTGGATGGGCACTTAGGTTGTTTCCAAGATCTGGCTATTACAAATTGTGCTGCTGTAAACATAGGTGCACATATATCACTGTGGTATGATGCTTTCACTTCTTCTGGGAATATGCTTAGAAGTGGAATAGCTGGGTCAAATGGGACTTTGAAACCCAGCTTTTTGAGGAATCTCCAGACTGACCTCCACAGTGGTTGCACCAGTCTACACTCCCAATAACAGTGCAGAAGAGTTCCTTCTTTCCCATAGCCTCCCCAACACTTGTTGTTGGTATTTTTTTCTATTCCGGACATTCTTTCTGGGGTGGGATGGAATCTCAGTGTGGTTTTAACTTGCATTTCTCTCGTGAATAATGATGATGAACATTTTTTCATGTACTTATTTGCCATTCATATTTCTTCATCTGAGAACTGTGTATTCATTCCAGATGCCCATTTTTGGATTGCGTCTTTGGATTTTTAGGGTCTGATTTTTTAAATTCTTTATAAGTTCTAGACAGAAGTCCTTTGTCTGATGGACAATCCATTAATATTTTTCCCAATTTGTGGGTTTTATTTTCACTATGCTGGAAACCTCTTTTGACATGCAGAAACTCTTTAATAAGATGTGGTCCCAGTTATTGATTCTTGGAAGTATTTCCCGTGAGTTTGATTGTTGTTCATGAATTCTCTACCTACCCCTATATCTTCGAGGATTTTACCTACTTGGTCTTCCAACTGATTTAGTGTTTCTGTTTTACGATTGACATCTTTGATCCATTATGTTTTAGTTTAGTACATTGTGATAGGCATGGGTCTAGTTTTAGTCTTCTGTATATGAATAGCCAATTTTTGCAGAACCAGTTGTTAAAGAGACTGCTATTCTTCCAGTGAACATGTTTGGCCCCTTTATCAAAGATAAGGTGGTGGAGTGAGTTTGTGGTTGTGGTTGTATCTTCCAATCTACTCCATTGATTTTCAGGTCTGTTTTTATTCCAATACCATGTTGATTTTATTACTGTACCTTTGTAGTATAATTTCAAATCAGAGATTGTGATGCCTCCTGCCTTGCCTTTGCTGCTTAGAATTTCCTTTGCTTTTCTAGGTTTCTTCTGGTTCCAGATGAATTTTAGGAGTGATTCATCTAGATCTATGAGCTATGTTAGTGGTATTTTGATTGGAATTGCATTGAATCTGTATAGTAATCTTGGGAGAATGGCCATTTTCACAATGTTTGTTCTTCCTATCCATGAACAGGGGATGTCTTTCCATTTTCTGAGGTCTTCTTTGATTTCCTTTTTGGGGGTCTTATAACTTACCTCTTATAGCTCTTTTACTTCTTTCATGACATTAATTCCTAAGTATTTCAGTTTTTTTGGGTCCTAGTGTGAAGGGTGTGTCTTCTCTTATTTTTCTCTCAGTATTTTTGTTAGTGTCTAGGAATGCTACTGATTTTTGAGTTTTTACTTTGTACCCAGCTACATTGCTGAATATATTTATTATATCTAGGAGTTTTTCAATGGAGTTTTGATGGTCTTCTATATAAAGTATCATGTAATCTGCAAATAATGATAATTTAACTTCCTCTTTTAATGTCTTTACTCCTTTTATTTGTCTCTCTGTCTAATTGCTCTGGCTAGTGTTTCCAATACTATGTTGAATAGGAGTGGTGATAGGGGACATCCTTGTCTTGTGCCTGATTTTAAGGTAAAGATTTTCAGTTTTTGGCCATTTAATATGATGTTGGCTTTTGGTTTGTCATAGATGGCCCTTATCATATTGATAAATATGATACCATCTCTTCTGATTCTCTGTAAGCTTCTTATCATGAATGAGTGTTGGACCTTATAAAAAGCTTTTTCTGCATCTATAGAGATGATCATGTGGTTCTTACTTTTGGCTCTATTGATATAGTGGAGTACATTTATTGATTTACATATGTTGAACCATCCCTGCATTCCTGGGATGAATCCCACTTGGTTATGGTGTATAATCTTCTTGATGATTTGCTAACATGCATGGGATAATTTCAATTCTTTGCATTTACTTAAATATGTTCGTTGAGCTAATATATGGTCTATTTTAGAGAATGTCCCATGTACTGCTGAGAATGTATATTCTGATGTTGTTGGATAGAAAACTATATAAATCTATAAAGTCTATTTGTTCACAGGTGTTATTCAGTTCTGTTATGTGTTTGCTGGTTTTCTGTCTAGTTGATCTCTCCCTTTGTATTAATGACATGTTAAGGTGTCCTGTTATATTTGTGTTATTGCTTATTTGATTTTTCATTTCTGTTAATATTTGCTTGGTATAGCTGGGTGCTCTGGAATTTGGTGCATATATATTTAAGATTGTTATCTCTTCCTCTTGCAGTTTTCCCCTAACAAGTATGTAGTGACCTTCTTTATCTCTTTGGATCATTCTTGTTTTGAATTTCACATTGTCTGAAAACAGGATTGCTACTCCCACTTTTTTTTTTGCTTTCCTGTTGCATGAAGTATTGTTTTCCATCCTTGGACTTTCAGTCTATGGGTTTCCTTTTTGGTAAGATGGGTTTATTGTAGACAGCATATGGTTGCATGTTGTTTCTTGATCCATTCTGCCAGTCTGTTTCTTTTGAATGGTGAATTGAGCCCTTTTACATTAATGGTTATAACTGTTATATATTGGTTTATTGTTGACATGTTATCTTTCTGCTGTTGTATCTTTAGTTTTCCATTCTATTTAATTGTTTACCTTGCTTGGTGGTTTTATTCTATGTGTATCTAGAATATCTTTCAGTATTCCTTGTAGGGTTGGTTTTGTGGTCATGAAATTTTTCAGCTGTTCATTGTCATTGAAGTATTTTATTTTGCTTCCATTTTGAAGGACAGTTTTGCAGGGTACATCAGTCTGGGTTGGCAGGGGTTTTCTTTTAGGATCTGAAATACTTCACTCCATGCTCTTGTTGACATCATTGTTTTTGTTGAGAAGTCTGCTGTGATTCTGATAAGTTTTCATTTATAGGTGATCTCTCTTCTCTCTAACAGTTTTTGTTTTCTGTTTTTATGTTGGATTTCTGGGATCGTGATTATTATGTGTCTGGGTGTAGTTTTATTTTGCTTATGACTATTTGGAGTTCTATATGCTTCACTAATCCAAATGTCAGTTTCAATTTCCATGTTTGGGAAGTTTTCAGCTATTACTTCTGTAAGTATCCTTTTGATATCATTTGGGCTGTTCCCTTCTTTTTTATTTATCCCTATTAATTTTATGTTAATTTTCTTTGCATCATTTTCTAGCTGTTGAATTGTTATTTCCTGATTCTTTGTTATTTTTAAAAGATCTTTCCTTTCCTGTTCACTAGCTGCTATCTTACCTTTGAGGTATGAAATTCTATCTTCACTTTCACTGAGGCAGTTTTGACAGCTTTCAATAGAATATTTAATTTTCTGTGTATCTCTTTAAATCTGCTTTATGTATTCTGTTTGTTCTTTATAGTGTTCATTCAGTGATTCTATCTGTTTGCTTTGTTCCTCTAATTTTTTAGCAGTGTCTTCACTAGATGTGTTCACTATTTCTTTCACTACTTTTATCATTTCTTCTCTTATCTGGGCAATTATTTCTAATTTGAATTTCTCCATAGCTTCCCCTAGTTGTTTCTTTATTTCTGTTGATATCATTTCAGTCATTTCAGGTGTATGGCTTCCATTTTCTTCTATGTACATGGCTCCCAGGCTTTCTTGGGATGGGCTAGTGATTTGAGCCTGGCTTTTGGTGTTTCCTTTTCTCATTTTTCTTTATTTCCTTCATCTCAGTGGTGTTCCAAAGCTTCCTCTGGGTGTGTGGCAAATCCCCTCCTGCACCCTCACCTTCTGGAGCAGTCTCAGCTCCTCTGCAGGTACTTGGCTCCCTTAATTGAGAGATGGAAGCAGGGTGTGGAGAACTGGAGCCAGTGAAACCCCCGGGGCACAATCCCCTGTCCTAGGGGTGTGGATATGAACTCATCCACTGGCAGTGCTGATCTTAAGTTCTCCCAAGGCTAGCCCAAATGAGCCTGGAGTCCTCATGCAAGGTTTTTGCCTCCTGAAATGAAACAAGGCCACTGGGCATGGTGGCCTGAGGCCCTGCAATCTGCTGGCCCCAGTACAGTGTCCTGGTAGCTCCCCAGAAACTCAAATGCTGGGAGCGTAGGTCTCCAACTTTCTCCAGGAAACCGGGACTCACCTCAGGCAATCTACACCCCACTGCAGACTCTTGGCTCCCTTAATTGGGATGCATAACCTGGGCATGGAGAGCTGGGGCTGGCAGAGCCCCCAGGGTACAATTTCCTGTCCTAGGTGTGTGGATAGGAACTCAGGCACTGGCAGAGACTCTTGGTTCTCTTAATTGACATGCAGAATCTCTGCTGATCTTAAGTTCTCCTATAATGTTCTTTTCTTCTCTTCCTTTTTTCTGTGCTCTCCAGTTTTTATATCATAAATCTGTCTGTCTTCCAGAAAATTCTCTAAGGAGCTTTGTCTGCATTGAAGCAGCACAGAGCTGTAACTATAACTTAAGAATATCAAATTCATATGAAATAGTGTAAGTGTATCAATTAAATAAAAATATCCACACAAATAGGAACCAAAACCATTTTTTTGTTTCTGTAAGCCAATAATTAACCTATTCCACTTTTGTCTGGTCTTCATGACTGAGCTTTCTCTTTTTTTTTTAAATTTTATTTTATTTTAAAAGAGAGTAAAATTAAACACAACAAAACAGAACAGAATGGGACATAAGAAAAGCATACATTTCAAAGCTCTTGACAACAAGAGATCATCACTATCTGTCATATTGTCTCTTGATTTCTTCCAAATGGTTGTCCTTATCTTTGCATATGGAGAGCTCATACTAAATATCATAGCCAATCTTTTCACAAGATGTGTAGTTCACTGGTTCACACTTGCTAGCCAGGGGGGGAGTGGGAGAGGGGACATGGGATAGGGAACAGGACACATGAGATGTCTGATTATCAGCCCACATGCAGGCAGGATCACAGTCATCCCCCACAGATGGGAAGAGTTCCTTGGTCTCCCGGCACCCCAAGTCAACTGCATGGTGCAGGTCCCGATCCACCAGGGTCTCTCTCCTTCATGCTCCTAAAAGTCCTCCACACTCGCCACTGGCCCCAGAGAGGGTAGAAGCTCCTTGTTCTCCCAGCACCCTGAGTCAACCATACTCTGCAGGTCCCGACATACCAGGGTCTCTCTCCTTCAGGCTGCCCAAAGTTGGCCACATTCTCACCCCCTCTAGAGAGGACAGGAGCTCCTTGTTCTCCAGATACCCCAAGTCAACCGTAATGTGCCGTTCCTGATGCACCAGGGTCCTCTCCTTCAGGCTGCTGAAAGTCTGCCACAGTCTCAGCCGCCCCCCAGAGAGGGAAGGAGCTCCTTGTTCTCCCGGCACCCCGAGTCAACCACACTGTGCAGGTCCCAATGTGCTAGAATCTCCTTCAGGCCACCAAAAGTCTGCCACACTCTCAGCCACCCCCAGAGATGGGTGGAGTTCCTTGTTCTCCCGGCACCCCAAGTCAACCACACTGTGCAGGTCCCAGTGTGCCAGAGTCTCTCTCCTTAGAGCTGCCAAAAGTCAGCCACACTCACAGCTGCACCCCAGAGATGAGAGCAGCTCCTTGTTCTCCTGGCACACCAAGCCAACCACATGATCAAGGTCCCGAGGTGCCAGGGTCTCTCCCCTGCAGGCCCCCTAAAATCCACCATACTCACCTGCTATTTCTTTCTGAAGAATTTACCATTCCATTTGCAACGTTCTGAAATGCCCAACAGACCACAGAAAGAATTCTCTTTAGGCTCCTGTTTGAAACCAGCAGCTACAGCAATCTGCTGGCTTAGTTTCAGGGCCACGACTGAGCTTTCTCTAAAGTTCCTCTAACTGAGGTCTTATATGACCCATATGATCCCCTTTTCTGTACCTCCAACTTCCTCCACCCCAATGGATGATTTTAT
>PVJX010037000.1:0-17244 GCA_004027295.1 Dolichotis patagonum | reverse complement strand
GATAAAAAAGTTGTGGCATTTTTATACAATGGAGTACTACTCAGCTATAAAGAATGATCACATCGAGATATTTATAAATAAATGGACATGACTTGAGACCATTCTCTTAAGTGAAATAAACCAAACTCACAAGGGTAAATACCATATAGTCTCCCTAATATGAGATTTGATAAGAGTATATAAGACTTTATGGTAAGCACGAGTCCCCATCTCATAGCTTTGAAGTCTTTCAAAGTTTTCAATCATCAGTTGGAATGGTTTTATCCTGTTTTGTTTGACTATATCATAAGTGATGATATGAACAGCTGTTTTGAAGAAAACAAACATTATGACAGCTATTGCTGATTTAATATCATCCCTCTTAGAAATCCTACCATGCTTCTTTTGTTCTACTACCATTGGTTCTATCTATCACATTGTGTCTTATTGGAATTTGAATATGTGTGATAGTTTAAACAAAATTTTATCGAAAATGAGATATTATAGTACCCATTGATCATTTTCTGTTATTCGGTTCAGAAAGCCCCGTAATTCTTTCACTCTGCATGGCTTTATAATATTGTGTTATGTTTGGTATTATTATATTTGAAACTATGCTCAACTATAGCAGAGTAAGTGATATGGTGTTAGCTACTGTTGATGCCCAGTTGTCTTAATGTAAAGTACTGTGTTGCCTATGTTGTCCTGTTCTGATCTGCTCTGTACTGCCCTCTTTTGTTTTATTCTCTTTCAAATAAAAATTTAAAAAAAAGAATTAGATTTTTTTAAGTTTCTTTGTAGACAGTACATTACCTTCGCCTATAAATTTCATATTCTGTTCTTATTTGCATTTATTTGAAATTATTTTCTAATTCCTTTTGTGAGATCTGCTTGATCCAATAAACACTGATCCAATGTTTATTCTGAAGCATGTTATTTAATTCCTATTTATTATTCCAAATATCTTTGTTATCCCTTTTCAACTTCATTTCACTCCAGCTTATAGTTTCTGAAAAGTTTGCTTCTTTCTTATTTTGTTCCCCTCTATACAGTGTACCTTTTTTCCTCTGCTTGTTTTTAAGATTTTAACTTTATCAGTGATATTAGAGAACTTAGTTATAATGTGTCTAGTTTACTTTGTCATAATATTTGTTGAGACTCTAGGGTTACTGTGTTCATAGTTTGTTGGAAATTTTCAGCAATTGTTTCTCAAGGATTTTTTTTATTACTCTTTCACATCCAATCTCCCCTCTGATCACATATCTTTCCACATGATGCTGAACATTTGTTTATCTTGTCATTTTTCCCTTCTATGTTTTATATACTTTTCACTTGCAATATTTCCATTTCACTGACCTTTGCTTCTGCAGCACTACTCTGCTATTTATTGTATCCACTGTTTCTAATTTTAGATAAATGATTTTTTATCTCTATATGTTTCATTAGAATCCTTTTGGAGCCACATATCTTACCTTAACCTCTTTCTTTAAACTGTTTATTTTTATTTTTTTAATAGAATAAAACCAAACAAAATAAAACAGAATAATGCCAATCAAAACAAAACAGTGAAAGTGACACAGAACTGCAAAACAAGATAATAGGAAACCAACAGTGGCTACCATAATATATCTTGTTATCTTTAAAACAGCTGTTCATGCTATTAGATATTATAAAATCAAACCAAAACAATAGAATAAAACCAAACAATGAAAATGATACAAGACTTTAAAAACAAAATAATAGTTAATTAAAAATGGCTACCACCTTCCCTTTTACTTTCACAGTATCTACTATATGTTTTGGATCTCACTAACTCCTTAAGTTTTTTATACTTGGGAGACAACATAATGTTGTCCTATGTGAGTCTGAACCATTTCACCCAAGAGCATGATCACAAGTTGTTTCATGCATTGCAATTCTTTATATTGTTCATTCTAGGTTTCCCTCATTCTCCTATGTGCCTCTTTTTTTAATCTATTTCTTCTTTAGATACGCTCTGCAACAATTTTGTTTATCATTTCTTCTTTTACCTGAGATATTATTTCTGATTTGATTTCTTTTACAGTATCATGAAGTAATTTCTTTACTTCAGTTGCCATCATTGCAGAAATTTCAGGCATGCAACTTCCATTTTCTTCCATGTCCATGTCTCCGGGACTTAATCTGTTGGGCTGGAGGCCAGAGATTGCCTTTTGCTCCTTCATCTTGACATCTTCCTGGATTCCTCTGGATAAGCAGGTTGTGGAGTCCCAGGCACTTTGCACGTTGGCTACCCACCCACAGAATATGAGGATAGGTTAGGCACCTGGTTTCTCCTATCCCAGGTTGCCCAGGAGGTGTTGGGATACAGGATGGGCTTCTCCAGACACTCGTGGCTTCTCCAAGATATGGATGACTGATTCTCCTGGCTTGCACTGGCTACCCTGGGAGAGTTCCAGTTCCAGGTGGCCAGCCTGCATGCAGGGAATGGGCTAGCTACTTCTCTCGACCCATGCTGGCTACCCACGGGAGAGTCCAGATGGCAGCCTGTAGGGAGCGGCATGATAGCCTCACTGCTGCCCCCCCATGCCGCCCTCCTGTGGGCATTTGGTATGTCTGCCTACATTACCCATGATCTTCTCTGCCTGGCCGGACATGACTGCGACCTATCCGGTCTCTCCACAACATCTCTGCCTGATGACAACTTCCTGCCCTCACCCTATATAAACCATGTTCACTTCCTCAATAAACGAGACTTGATTGGAACTGCTCAACTTGTCTCCATCTCTCTTTCCTCTTGCCCTGCCCACCATCCCCATTCCCCCTCCAGGTGAGACCCACGGACTGATCCGCGGGCCGGATCAGCAGCCAGAGTATATGCCTGTTTTATTATCTTTTATTCAATCACTCTGCAATTTCCAAGTCTCTTTATTGACTAATTTTCACATGGGCATAAGTTTTATCTTCCTTCTTTTCATGCCTAGTATTTTTTGGTAACAGTAGCAGTGTTTCATATAAAGGTAAGAAAAACAAAAGGATAAGGAGACAATGGGCTCTGCAGAGCAAGTTTCAGACAAGTAAAAAGGGAGGAAAAAAATTTTTTAAATGCACTCTACAGCATAGGGTGGGCTATCATGAAGAGGCACAATAGTGAGCACTAAATGGCAACTGTCTCTTTCCCTTATTTCCCATGCTGGTATTACATTTAGCTCATTCTATCAAAAACCTCCTTAAGTCCTTGTGGAAAGTCCACATGCAGATTCAGATCACTGTTTTGCACACATGTCATTCCTCCTTGTCCAACTGCATTTAGAGACCCTATCTTCTAGCCTCATTTCCCCCTGAGAGACACATATCCCCATAGTTCTTTATGGGGCGAAGAAGTGGGGGTCTCTGTCTTCTTATATTTACTTCCTGCTGGAAGAGACTGTGGACTTTACCTACTGGGGATTATGTGCTCTTCAACCACCTTGGAGTATTGTGGCTCACTGGCTGAACTGGAGAGAAAAAACTTTTAGAAGATAATGAGAAAAGGATTAGTGATGGTAGAGCTGCCTGATTGACAGCAGAAAAAAATTTTCTATAGCCCAAATATGAGAAGCAAGGCAGATTTCCATGCTTTCTATGGAGAACAATGTATGTCAGAAAGGAATGTGAGATAAATAATCAACAGCCTGAGAGCTATGTTCTTAGCAAGATGCCATTTACTTATTCATAGAAGTACTAGAGTCTTGCTTTTTAAAGAGAAATCTCAAGTCATCCAGAGGCTCACAGGAGTAGTTTTTACCTTTTCGGTGATCTTTTTCTTTAGAAAGTTTAAGTGGGACTGGCTTTATCCTAAAAAGATAAATTCAGTTATCTTTCTCTACCACCTTTACTCCAGTGGGTGTGACAAGCATTGTTGAAAAGGAGCCCTTCCATGTTTATTTTAATTGGTCTGAAGGACTCTCTGCTTTCCAAGTTTTTATAATCACTTGGTGCCCAGGATGAACACTAGGTGGTCCCTCTAGGCCAGGAGCTAGACAGACTATGTTTCCATATGTTTGGATAGCCCGTTGTAGTTGGCCTAGATTATAAGATATTGTAAGAGTTCTGTAGCCTGAGTCTACCATCATATCAGATGATGGAAACAATCTCTGTCAGAACATCTGACATGTGCTCAAGTTTAGCTCAGTTTGGGAAGTGTTCCAAACTTTATGAGTGCTATTGAAAGCAGAGCCAGGACTCAGATTTCTCTTGGCAAAGTTTTGCCAGAGCTTGCTTTATGGTCTGGTTGGCTCTCTTGACCTTTCCAGAAGACTAAGGTATCCAGGTAGAATGGAGATGGTTCTTTATATCTATTCCTAAAGCCTTTGCCACCCCAAGATATTTCAGAGGTAAAAAGAGGCTCATTGCCACTCTGTAGGAACTTGGGTAGTGCAAATCAGAGGATGATTTCTATGAAGAGCACCTTGACTACCTCTACAGCCTTTCCTGAATGGGTAGAAAAGGCCTCAATCCAGCTTGTAAAGGTGTCAATTAGGATCTTTTATCTGTTTAAATCTCCTACATGGTGGCATGTGGGTAAAGTCTGATTGTCGGCTTTTCCCAGAGTATGTCCCTTTCTTAATTATAGGTTGTAACAAAGGAGATGGTTTGGGCTGTCTAGGGCTGCTGGAGACATAAAGTGGACAAGCTTTACAAACCTGTTGGGTGGTTGCCGCTAACCCTAATCCTGTGAAGATCTGAGTCACTATTTTCAGTGTAGCATCTCTTTCTACATGTAAAAGAAGTATGAAAGGTTTTTATACTTTTCTCCTGTATCCCTTGAGGAAACCACTATGTTTTTCTAAGTACCATCAATGTCTCTTTTTAATTCCTCTTCTCCTATGGCTCATTTATCTTCCTAGGGAACATACACTGCTTTTAATTTTTCCTTCAGAACTGGAAATAAGGCTAGTCTTAAGGGATTGTAAGGCTGATGTCTATTGATTTCCCAAGGAAACTTTAGACATGTCTCTTTGGTGTCCCTTATAACGCATAACTGTGACCTGCTTGGGAAAATGGACTGCCTCTAGGAGTGGCAGAATTGCTTTATTGTGGATTATAGATGATTGCTTATTAGTAAGCAAACCCCTTGATTTCCAGATTGCTGCACGGGTATGTAGCACCAGAAAGGCATACTTGGAATCTGTACAGATATTTAGCTTTTTGCCTTTTCCTAATGTTATATATTAAAAACTGGTGGTCAACTTAACATCAGCATAATTAAATTACCATGCTGCTGAGTGTAGATGTTTCACCTGAGGAAGGTTGCCAGCATAAACAGAGACGTGGAGATGAAGGAAGGCATTGATGCATTGATGTGTTGATACGTTGAAGTATTGTAGTTTCTCCTATGTGTTGCTGTTTGAGCCATTAGGTTCTCCTGGAGAAGCTCTGGCCCTCACATCAAGCATTGCTTCCTGGCTCCGGAGAGGGAGACGTGTGCCACTTGGTCTCCAGGATGAACTCGTCATGCTGACTTCCTGGCCTGTACTCCACTGTGCTTGTCATTGGAAGAGCTCATGGCTTCCGTGTTGCTAGGATGGCTGTGGTGCTTTTCAGGACAGCCCTGGTCTTTGCTGTGAGTGTGACTTCTTGGCTCCAGTGTAGAACCCTCAACCTACCAACACAGCTCCTTCACCCTGCTGGCATAGACTTCCTAGCTTCCACCACTGACCTTTGGGCCTTCCCAGCATGGATCTGTAAAAGAGACTGGCGTGAGTCCTTCTTATGGGCTCTAGACCTCCAGATGGACTCATGGGAGGCATTGTCATGAGCTCTGGGTCTTCATATGGACTCATGTGGGACACTGCTGTGGGATTAAGGCTCTTGGCTAAATATTCTAGTTGTTGTGGACAGATTTCCTGCATTTTCTTGTGTTAATTCTGTGTGACCATCATAAAAATATTATAAACTCCACGTCCTGATTCTAATTGTTCTCCACACAACCCCTGACTACAACACCTAACATCAATGCCTAAATAAATGCTATTAGCGCTGCCTTTTGAGCAGAAGTCCCTGGGGAAAGAGCTTTTGCTTCAATGACCTGTTATAACTGACAACTGCATAATCTGCCTTTTGATGTCCCTCTTGGACAAAGCTGCCTCCATAAGTGAATCACACCTTCTCATGGCCTTGGAGGGGCAGGTCACTGATGTCCTGCCTGCTTGCATAGGTCTTGGAGTCACTTGTTCACAAGAGTGACTAATTCTGTGGCTATAGGCATCAAAGAGGGAGAATTAATAGTAGTGCAAGTTTTTACAATAACCTCTGGGATATCTAAGAGAATGGCCTGATACTTGCCAAGCTGTTCATCTGTTAACCACAAGCTCTGACCTGATGGGAAATAAGTACTTCTAATCACTCCACTGAAGTTTTAATTTTATAGTTTCCTCTGTAAACACATCTGTAGCTGTTACTACTCTCAGGCTGGATGCCCATCCAGTAGCCACGCCACCTAGCTTTTTGAAAAGTATGCCACTGGGCAGAGTTCTTGTTCTGACCTGTAGATCAAAACACCCAAAACAATTCTTTTTCTAATACATAGAGAAAGAAGGGTTTTGTTATATCAGGTATTCACAGTGGTGGAGCCCGAGTAAGGGCACTTTTTGTTTCTCTAATGGCACGTCAGTCACTTTTGTCCATTCTAGGGCACAGACTCAGGGCTTTTAACAACCCTGATGCCTTTTCCATTAGTCCAAAATTAGGTAGTAGGTCTGGCAGAAGCCAGTCATTCCTGCGAGGGAACAAAAATGTTGTTCAAAGGCAGGAGGCCCAAGACCATAGACAGCCTGGATCTGTTACCTACACAGGTGTCATTCCCCATGTGTAAGAATGTATCCCAAATATTGAATTCTTTGGAGCTATATGTGAGCCTTTTCATTGAAGACTTTATATTCCATCTCAGTTAGAAAGCTAAGAGTTTGTATGGTATTATGGCTGAATAATTCCCAAGTTGGGCTACATATTATAGGATGATTCCCAGTTTAAGATCTAGGTTTCTTAAGTCTTTTTCTAGTATCTGAGCAAAAAAGGTGAGGAGTATCTCTAAACCCCTATGGGAGAACTGTCCAAGCATACTGCTACATTTCTCTTGAAATGGAATTTTCTCATTAAAAGGGAAACAGAAACTAGGAGTCTAAATGTAGGAAAATGGAATATAAGACTGAGAACCCACTAGTGTGCCCTGGAAACTGGGAGAGAATTGTATATACCATAGGCTGGATTGGAATGACAGCCCAATTAATAAAGTCAAGGTTGGGCTGGGGATATAGCTAAGCTGCACAAGTGCCTGCCTGGAAAGAGCAAAGTTCTGAGTTCCATTCTTGGAACCAAAAAATAAGTAAATAACGTGAAGGTCTTATATCATCCTGCAGTCTCCTGAGGGCTTTACTAAAGGGAGAATGGGATATTGCAAGGGGACCGACAAGGTCGTAGAAAGCCATATTTAAGAAACCTGTCTACAAGATGTTGGAGGCCTTTACATGCCTCTTTTTTGATGGGACAGGCCTAATGGGTGAAGTCAGTAGAATTTGTGGTGTGTGATTTGTGCTTCTCCATGACTCAGCTTGGGTCAGTCCTTTGAATTAAGCTTTGCTAAGTGTTCTTTTGTTCTGTTCAGGCTATCAGGGATAAATTACCTGTTCTCCCAGGTGACCTAGCCAAATATATAGGTTATCAGATTCTGGAGTGCTGGAGTCTCCTCTTAGAGGTGATTTCTAGATCTTTTCTTTCCCAAAGAATTAAAATAAACATAAACATACTGCAGGGAAGGAGAACCAGAAGCCAACAAGTAGCCAAGCCCTCCTTGCAAACTGATGCCATGTGTGAGCCACAGCAGGGAGAACCAAACACCAGCCCCTTCCAGCACATGGGCTGGGAGACAAGAAGAGCAAAGCTCCCACCTTTCCCCCCATAAGCAACCAGCTAATTTGTAGAAACACAGGCTGAGATAATAGCTATTGAAATAAAATATAACTCAATGCTTGTAGTGTTTAGTGCTTCACTGACTTTGAAGGTCTAAAGTCTGATCATCTATTCAAAGGATAACAATACACAATGTAGCATCTATGGGGCATCTTCTTCTGAAAGTGGTAGCCACTGTTAATTCCCCATTATCTTGTTTTGAAGTCCTGTATCATTTTCATAGTTTTCTTGGGTTGGGTATTGTTATGGATTAAAAACTAGTGGTCAACTTAATGCCAGCTGGATTACATCACCATGCTGCTGAGTGTAGATGTTTCACCCGAGGAAATCTGTCAGCATAAATGGAGACATGAAGAAGGAGAAGAGAGCATTAGGGCGTTCATGTGTTGAGGTATTGAGGTATTGTAGGTTCTCCTACGTGTTGCTGTTTGAGCCATTAGGTTCTCCTGGAGAAGCTCTGGTCCTCACATCAAGCATTGATGTGATGTGATGAGAGGGAGACGTGTGCAGCTTGGTCTCCAGGATGAACTCCTCATGCTGGCTTCCTGGCATGTACTTAACTGTGCTTGGAGGAGGAGCTCGGGGCCGTGTCGCTGAGGATGGCTGTGATACTTTTCAGGACAGCCCTGGTCTTTGTTGTGAGTGTGACTTGGCTCCAGCGTAGAACCCTCAACCTACCAGCACAGCTCCTTCACCCTGCTGGCATAGACTTTCTAGTTTCCACCGCTGACTTTTGGGCCTTCCCAGCATGGATCCGTAAAAGAGACTGGCATGTGCCATTCTTGTGGGCTCTGCCTCACGGGAGGCATTATCATAGCTCTGGGTCTTCATCTAGACTCATGTAAGACATTGCTGTGGAATTCAGGCCCTCTGTTAAATATTCTTTGTATTTGGTGTTGCGAGTAGATTTCCTGCATTTTCTTGTGTTAACTCAGGGTGACCATCATAAAAATATTATTATAAACTCCATGTCCTCACTCTAATTGTTCTGTGTACAACTCCTGACTACAACAGGTATTATTCTGTTTTATTTGATTTGATTTTATTATATCTGACGGCATGGGCAGCTATTTCAAAGATAACAAGGTATATTATGGCAGCCATTTTAGATTTATCTTGTTTTGAAATCCTTTTTTGTGTTCATTGTTTTATTTTTATTGGTTCTATTCTGTTGTTTTGATTTTTACTTTGTCTGAAGGTATGGGCAGCTATTTTGAAGACAACAAGAGGATTATGGAAATCTTTTTTTTCCTTGGGGTGGTACTGACGATCAAACTCAAGACCTTGCACTTGCTAAGCAGGCACTTGTGCCACTGAGCTAAATCCCCAGCCACTAAATCCCCATAGTGGTAACCACTATGAATTTCCCATTATTTTGTTTTTAAGTTCTGTGTCACTTACATTGTTTTGTTTTGATTGGCTTTATTCTGTTTTATTTTGCTTGATTTTATTCTCTTTAAAATAAAAATTACAAAAAAAATAAGCATAAACAATGTCAAACTTTCACTTCTCTTAAAGGTAGAGGAAAATACAGAAGAGTGGTAGATAAACAGTTCTGCAGAACAAGTTAGAGCCAAGTAAAAAGAAGGAGAAGGAAAAATAAAAATTCACCCTACAATACAAAGTGAACAATTATGAAGTAGCACAATAGCCATGTCTAGTATTTTGTATTATTTAATTTATATGATTTATTAATTTTATATATTGTTGAATTATAAATTGAGTTAAATCCTATTTTAATACTTTTAAGTATTGAATATATTTGGCAATTATTTGGAAATCACATTGATCCATTCAAGTTTTGTTTAAAACAAATTTTAGGTGAGTCTAGAGTAACCTTTAACTTCGGTTAGCTGAATTCCACCAGTAAGATTTAAATTCCTTCCTAGAACCTATGTTGAATGTGCTATGTATTCAGCAAGCTCTCCCTTGGTGGTAGCTTGAATGATTTGTGGCCCTATGCGAGCATCCGAAATTTTTCTGATTACATACCTCCAATATTGTTCTTTCCATGGAGATTTTTATTTTTTTGTCTTAATAGAGTTTTTACTCTATGTACAGACCAATATTTCAATAAGAATTCAAAGATAACCTTGCAGTTTTCTGAACCTTTCTCTTTTTTGTTCTCCTTCCTGAAAATTCTAGCTGGCTCAGCTTTCCTTAATTACAATTCCTAAATTTCAACTCAGTGAGTCTATTTGATTCTCCATTTTCCTTCCTTGTGCTGTGCTTAGATTATTTTATATAGGCATAGAAGTAGGATGATCATAGAGATCTTTTTCCCTTTGTTTCTTTCCTATTAGGGATTACAATCCTGTCTATTATCCCAGCCTGGTAGTAGACATTTGATATCTGTTGTCTAATATTATAATAGTTTGCAAAGGTGGTCCATACATTACTGCTTCATGGAAATCTGACACAAACATTTCAAAAACAAAGCTTATATTATTTATATCCACCTCTCAATTTTAGAGCTCTCTTCATTTCTCATCCTCTGACTAAATCATACCTCCTTAACTTTATTTTACACATATCTTTCAAATATACCCTCCCCCTACTGTCAACCCCATATTTAGCATTTAAAATTAGTAATTTCCTTCCACAGTGAGGCTTCCTTGCAAACTTCATCATTTCTAGGTAAACAGTCCTGAGTAAATAATGTCACCTATCACATAATAGTCATTCACTTACTTTTACACACAGCTAAGTTCAACCTAAACTTCTTATGAACATTAAAATTATATTGTTTATACCTAATATATCAAACAAATGCATTTAAACTTTTAAATATGCATTGATCAACAAACTACTGTCCACAAGGCTAAACTTGGAGAACAGAGAAGGAAAAACTGAGTATGTCATAACCCTTTAACTTGCAGTATAAAAAGACATGTATAGTTGGCTGGGGATTTAGTTCAGTGGTATAAGTATCTACCTGGCAAGCATAAGGTCCTGAGTTCAATCCCTGGTACAAAACAAAACAAAACAAAACAGACATGTATATTGCTAGAGAGCAAAACTAGACCAAAATTTTAAGTATTATGGGAACAATGAAATAAGATCTTAGGAAAATATAAGGAGAGAGTAATTATCTCTAACTAGGAAAAATCAAGGAGAAAATTAAAAGCATCTGTATCTGAGCAATAGGACAGTATTGTACCTCATGAGATGACAACTCTGCCCAGAGGAGGAAATGAGTATGGGGCCATTCATGCTTGATTGTGCAGCATGAATTTAGTGGTTGTATTTGGCAAACAAGATTTGAAGAAAGGTATGTTAGGAAGGTGGGACAGAAAAGTAAATTGAAGCTCTATAGTGGAAAATGGAAAGTTTAAAACAACTTCAACATTTCTCAAGGCACAATTTTCTACTTCTAATTGTGTTACAATTTTTTTTAAAAAATTCTACATCATAGGAAGAAACCATTCAGAGACTATTTTTTTCTCAGTTTCCAAAGTACAGATGGTCTGGAAAATTCAGCTATTGTTTTGAACTATTAGTTAGATGTTACATGAAATATATCTCATCTTTATGATTTTAAGGACAATATTTTCTATTATTTGTATATCTTGCAGAGTGATAGGCACAGTTCTAGTCACAATACTCTGACTGGACAGTTCTGGTACCTTCTTATTCCTTAGTTCCTCTTTAGACAGCTATGAAATAGAAATGTCTGCAATATTAGCATACAATATATGTAAATATCTATATGTATAGGTACATATATGTATGCACACACATGGAATGAAAAACAGTAAATAATAGGTATAAATGGTCAGAAAATACATGATGAAAGATTTTCAATAAACAGATAAAAATTTGTATTATAAAATAGTAATACGTTATCATATTCAGTATATAAGAATACACTGTATTCATTTCCATATTTCATCTTTATATTTTATACACTATTCTTTCTGTTATATTTTCTAGGGAAGCAATTATTCAGTTTTTATGAAAAAAAATTTAGAAAAATAAAGTATGCAACTGAAATGCAGATTAATTCAACCACCATAGATAAATAAAACCTGTAATAAAGCAATTTATATTAAAAAGTAAATGAGTCCAGATTATACATTAAATCTGTTAGATCATAAGAAAATTAACTCTAGGTCATAAGAACAATAAATAGAGGTAGAATAAATAAGAATAGAAATTGAGGGTTCTGTACAGTCTGTTATTATTAATATAACCAAGGGTGGGTTAAGGACATAGTGCTGCTAACAAATGTGGGACAGATGGTTTAGACTAAATGATTTGATATTTTGGGTGACTTCCATGATTACATTATTAACTAGAGGAGAATACAAATAAGACATTATCTTTAAAAGTGGAAAATATATTTTATGATAAACATTAACAAAATAAATCTCAAATCATCTACATAGGATTTCTGTTTCTCCAGTCCATATACAAAGATAGATCATGCTAGTCCACAGCATGAAGTGCCTATGTAAAAATGAAGTATGTAGACAAAACTGGAATGCAAATCACAATGTGGTAAAAATAACTACTCAGGAAACAAAAATTAGCAGAAGAAAGAATAAAGATTTTAAAATAAATGTACTATAACTTGTTCAAAAAAAGGTTTGAAGTTTCTTTTTTAATACATAAAATGGTATAATGTAAATTAAGAAATTACATCTCTGCAAAAGATATTTTTACTTTGTGTTTCAGATATCTATATATATTTTATATATATATATGTATATATATGTAATATGTGTACATATATTACATATATATATACTCCAAACCACCATATATGGTGGTTTATACATATTACATATATATATATATATATATATATATATATATATATATATGTAATTTTTCTGCACTGGAAAACACAAATTTCCCATATAATTTATGCTTTCCAATGCAGAAATATTGAATTGCCTTTTAGGTTTCTAAAGGCTATATGTAAGAATTTGTGGTCTTGGTTTTTAACTAATTATGTCCAGGATAAGTTAGATTTTAGGTTATTTTTTAATCCGAAAAGTATCTTCATCAACTTAAACAGTTACAATGAGTATTATAATATACACACTGGAAAGAAAAGAGGTCTAGATAAAAGTTTCAGAAGCAACTATTCGAAATCAGTCTCTCACCTCAAGGCTAAGCTTTGACATAGCTGATGTTAGAGTAAATAATACTATATAAAATATTACTCTTTCTCAGGGGAAACAGATCATAAAGGTGATATCTTCATATTATTTATGTTTTTGTTCCCAGGATCTAGTATAACACATGACATAGAGTAAGCATTTGAATGGTGAATTTAAAGTGCTTCTTTTATATGCTAAACGGCATTGCATAAACTCTGGTTGACTATTTCACCAATTTACATTAGACAAAAGAAATAATCACGATATATTATTAAATTAATATATATTATATAATAATGATAATATTTCTCCCTAAAAATTTTTTAATTGATGAGCAGATTAACAATGATGAGTGTTTTTAAAATTCATCTCTTTCTTCAGATAAAATTTTTAGTAGGAAAAGAAACTTCCAGATACCTCAGGACAATTTAAAAAATACAGTTCTATCCTTCAGCCCGTGAAACAATCTAACAGATGCCAGCATTCAGTGAAGTCTCCCTGATCAACATTGAAACACCTGAATTAGAAAACCTGAACCACATCCAGTCTAGCCAAGCCCATGCCAGGTAGGTCATCTGCCTGAGACACTACAGTGGGCGATACTAGACAAGCGCACCAGCCATTTCTGAACCACACGTGCTATTGTTGTTTAACTTCCCATGCTCCATCTTGATCCTCCCAATGGTGAACTTATTTCTTCCTACAGGAAATAAACTTTCCTGCTCCTCACCCTTGTATTTCCATCATCTGAAAATACCTTTAAAGTAGGCACAACTTTGACCACATAAAACTACTATACTCCAAACAGATCTAACTCTAAATCTGTCACTAAAACTATACACTAAATATAGGCGCACTACTAAAAAAGCCATTCTGTCATTGCCTAAGGTAGTCTGCATCTAATAACTTGCCGGTGAAGTCTACCCACTTCCTCCAAGCGAGAGGCAATCCTGAAGAGCCACCACAGCTCCAGAGCTCCCTGTGACACGGGGCAAGCAGAGACAATCTATTCAATGTGCTGCAAGGGGACTTTGTGGACAGGGTCTCTCTTCCTGCACTGTCCTCTGACACCCTGCTTCAGCCACGAGCACCATGACAGCTTGTTTTACATCTCTGTAAGAGTTTAGCAATCATTCATATTAAATTTGAGGGGATCTTTAACATAGGAACATAACCAGAGAATGTTAAGAAAAGTCTAAATTTTAGGCAAACAATAAAATTGGTTGAATAAGAGATTATATCGTACAATTCAAGTATTTTTGGAAGTTTCTAAGAGCCAACCAGACGTTATATAAAATCAAACTGTTTTGATGAACAAATTAGAGGTAGTTGCCCAAATTCACATTCACAAAAAAACTGAAAATATGTTAGCAAATCTGCTATATCACAGGAATTAAAAATACTGGTTTAGTTTAATAACATATAATGCCAGTGAATAAGCCTGAGAAGCAGATGCAAAGGAAACAAAGATAAAATAGAGGAAAACTTCCCATGATTAAGAAAGATCACGTCTACAGCAAATGCCTGGAAAAAGAATAAAAAAAAAAATAATGATGTCTAGATATAGTCTGACAGAATCCTTTCCTAAAAGCAAACCTCTTCAAGCTTTCAGAATGAACATTTCAACTGACAACTAGTCAGGATTCTTGGAAGCAAATAAAAGGAACTGATTTTGATTACATAAAGCAGAAACTCTATTTATGTAAGTATTAGGTAGCTCTTTGAATTCATGAGAATCCCAGAGAATCAGCCTCAAATAAAACACTACCAGACCTTCAACTCTGCTACAACTAAAGTAACTGACAAGTCTCTGTCACATCCTAAGTCACAGAAAAAAAAAATTTTTTTAAATCTAAAGTTCACTGTACCTACACTAAAGATATCATGCTAATTTTATACTTTGGCAGTAAATACAATATTATAAGTGTTAGATGAAAAAATAAATAGATTTTTCAGACTTTAAAGTTAAAACTCGAGAATTTTATACTCAGCAAAATCACCAGTAATGTTTAAAATCAAGACTTAAGAAATAAAGTTTTAATGACTAATTCTTGAGATGATAACTTGTAAAATCAATTCTATAAAGAAGCAAATTAAGGAATAAAAATGGTTCAACATATAGGTTAAAGGAAAATTGGTAAATATTGAAATTAATTAAATGTAAGTTTTAAGTATATTTGTTAATGTGGCTATAAAATATGGTTACTAAAATGTTCATTATTTTCAATTAAGAGAACTAAATATTTATGAATTCAAGAAGATCAACTAAAATTATTGCAATTTAAAAGTACAATATGCTGATTATAAAATAAACATATAAAATTAAGTCTTTCTATATATAAGCAAAATCCACTAGAATATACTGGGAAAAATATTCCAAAAATCAAAACAACTGATAATAACTACAGTGAGAAATGTGGGCACCCTAGGTAAATAAAAGTATATAATTATTAAACATAAAAATATATATATCAAGAGACAAAGGAAGCTGAATATGGTGGCACACACCTATAATTCAGAATTCAGGAGGCTGAGGCAGGAGGATCACCACAAATTCAAGTTTAGTCTGGGTAACATAGTAAGTGCAAGTCCAGCCTGAACTACATAGTGATACCCTGTCTCAAAAAACTCAAAACAGAAAAACAAAAAACAAACAAAAGGCAGAGGCAGAGACAGAGAGACAGAGAGACACAGAGAGAGAAACTAATTCAAATGAAGAGAAATATCAGAAGGCTGATTGAGAACCCCAATGCTCCAGGCAGCAAACAGTTTTCAGATAAAGTATGTTAGTTACAATTACAATCAAAATCTCTGTAAACTCTCTATTGGTTATTAGTGAAGGCTGAAACTGTGGCAAATTGTATGAGACTAAAACTGTACACAACGCCTTTACCCGCAGGAAATCTCCCAAAGACCAGCATCGCGGCCTGACTCTTTGGGACCAGGAACCTCCCAGACCCGCAGAGAGGCCTGGGCTGTTTGGATTGGGAACTTTGTGGAGACTGGCATCTCGGCCAGGTCTGTTTGGGACCAGGAACTTTGCAGAAACCAGCATTTTGGCCTGACTCTTTGGGACTTGTAGGCCCACCCTTCACCTGCAGGGAACCTCCTGGAGACCTGCCTGGGACAAAGTACGGTGGCCTGGCCTGCCTGAGAGTCCACAGGCTCCAGGTTGACCTCTCCCAGCATTCGCCTTACAACTTAGGGAGTCAAAAGCCCACAGAGGGGAGTTAGGACCCTGTGAGGAAGCCAAGGGCGTGTCGGGGAGCCACTGCCCTTCCAGGAACTCAGGGTGCAAGAGGTAATTCACCACACATGCAGAGAAAGCATTGGAACACCGCTCAAAGCAAGGAAATATACAAAAATGACAAAAGGAAAGACCAAAAGGCAGGCTCAAAGCTCTAGCCCTCCCCAAGAAAGCTTAGAGGCCGTGTACATAGAAGAAAAAAGAAGCCATACACCTGAAATGTCTGAAATGATATCAAATGAAATAAATATGCAACTAGGGAAAGCTATGGAGAAATTCAAATCAGAAATACTTGCCCAGGTAAAAGAAGAATTGATAAAAATAGTGAAAGAAACAGTGAACGCGTCTAGTGAAAACACAGCTAAAAAATTAGAGGAACAAAGCAAACAGATAGAATCCCTGAATGAACACTATAAGAAACAAACAGAATGCATAAAGCAGATTCAAAGACATATACAGGAAATCAAAAATTCTATTTAAAACTGTGAAAAACGCCTCAATGAAAGTGAAGATAGAATTTCAGACCTCGAAGATAAGATTGCAGCAAGTGAGCAGGAAAGACAAGATCTTTTAAAAATAACAAAGATTCAGGAAATAAAAATTCAACACCTGCAAGATGATGCAAAGAAAAATAACATAAGATTAATAGGGATAAATGAAAAAGAAGGGGACAGCCCAAATGATATCAAGAGGATATTTACAGAAGTAATAGCTGAAAACTTCCCAAACATGAGAAGACAAACTGACATCTGAATAAGTGAAGCATATAAAACTCCAAACAACCATAACCAAAATAAAACTACACCCAGACACATAATAATCACCATCCCATAAATCCAACATAAGAATAGAATACTAAAAACTGTTAGAGAGAAAAGAGAGATCACCTATAAAGGAAAACCTATCAGAATCATGGCAGACTTCTCAACACAAACAATGAAATCAAGAAGAGCATGGAGTGAAGTCTTTCAGATCCTAAAG
>PVJX010036999.1:0-17231 GCA_004027295.1 Dolichotis patagonum | reverse complement strand
GTGAAAGGGTCTTCAAAAGAGGGGAGTTATCTTCCATTTTGACTGGGCTTCTTTTGGCTGCTGATGTCTGCCAATGACACCTGATGTCTCTTTCTGTGCCTCTCAGACAATATACCATGAAATGATGCCTTAGTTACTTTTCTTTTGAGACAAAACATCCTATACCCACAAGTTAAAGGGATAAAGACTTATTTGGTTTACAGTTCATAGAAGTTTCAGTTCACAGTTGGCTGACTCCAAGGCAGAGTGGCACATAGCAGAGGGGAATCACAGAGGACAAATAGTTCATTGCAGGTAGAAGACAGTGAAAGCAGTATGAAAGGGATGACCACAGCTCTTTATGACTCTTTTATCTTGTCCAGTGTACTTAGGGTGGGTAGCAACCACACCCTTAATGCTAGTGCCTTTGAGCCTGGCATTGCACCATGAATCAATTCCAGTGTCACACATTGTAAATCCAGTTACCTCCTCTGGGCTTCATCAGAGCAGCACCCCAACTATGATAGCATGAGGCTTGGGGGGGGGGTAGTTGGCTACAATAAATAGATTCCAGGCTTTCGTGTACAGTAATCAAAGAATTGCAAGTGTATATGTAATGGTGAAAGAAAACATCTACATTTATTGATGATCTTAGAAAGAAGTGCTTAGGGCATATCTATGATGACAAAAATGTTTCATGTAGAGGAAAAAATGGTACCAGTACAACAGGAAGATAAAAAGCACTTGAA
This sequence comes from Dolichotis patagonum, assembly GCA_004027295.1. Classification (NCBI taxonomy): domain Eukaryota; kingdom Metazoa; phylum Chordata; class Mammalia; order Rodentia; family Caviidae; genus Dolichotis; species Dolichotis patagonum. The sequence goes on along the minus strand of PVJX010036999.1, from coordinate 16,503 downwards.
CACTTTTGGGTTTTTTTTAAAGGAGGAGCCCTCAGCCCAGCTGCATCTCGCTGGGTGTGTAGGTAAGATTGACAGGAATAATTTACAGAGTGCTGCATCATCCTGAGTTAGGGGCTTTCAACAAGTGTGTTCCAGGATTCAATCTGCTTAAGTTACAGGTAACTATAGAAAGAAGATTGGCTCTGGGACATTAGTCAAACACATTTGGGTGGAGAGGAATTGTCTCCCAGGTCCCCTTGTCCTACCAGTAGTACGACTGTGTGTGTGTGTGTGTGTGTGTGTGTGTACATACACATGCCCTGAGTATATTTCTTATTTATTATATTTAATTCACAGTATCAACTTAATATGTTAACTAGTGGACTGAGAAATAATGTTTATTATCAAAAAGAAGCTTACTCTTAGAGAAGAGAACTTTAATAAAAATCAGATATCATTTGAAAGAAAAGAATTTTTTATTTATACATTCAATGAACTATAAAATTCAGAATTTTAAAAATTAAATATGTAAGATCTCACATGAGCTTGTAGGTAGTTGTTTAGCTGATTCAACCTTTAATATAGCCTTACCATTACTAACTATAAATCAGTAATTATCCTTTTAGTACTAGAGGTTCTCTATCCAGACAGTATACTGTAAATAAAATTTTAAAAGTTTAGAATTGTAATTGCAGTACAGACAACAACACTTTAATACTATGTTCGTTTTTAGGTCTTTGATGATGGTAAATATGTTTACCTTGTTACAGAGTTGATGAAAGGAGGAGACCTACTGGACTGTATTCTCAAACAAAAGTGTTTCTCAGAACAGGAAGCTAATAATGTACTGTTGGTAATAACTCAAGCAGTTGACTATCTTCATTGCCAAGGCATAAGTTATATTCTTCACTACAGTTATGAGAATAATGTCTTCATGAGATTATATATAGATGATGATACTATGTAAAGGGAATTTCTTTTTTCTCATTTATATATTTATATAGACAATATCGTAATCAACCTCATTGACAAAATGAAGGTTATAGATTAAGCAACTGGCTAATGATTTATTAAATCTATTCTCATTTCTCATTGGCTTTGAGTTAATAGCATATTAGTTTTGAAAATGATTTGAATTATATACATGTACCTAACAATGCCTTTGGAATTATTAACCTTAATGAAACTTAGAAATTTAAAAGAATTATTAAAGGACATATTGTATTCTGAAATGATATGAAACCTAGCATAGCAAATTCTAGCAGTGAGAGGACTGTATATTTTGGCATTTACCAATTCTTCCTTCAAATATAGTAAAAAATATGAATTCTAAACTTTTGAAATATTAAAATATCAAGTTTTGTGATACCTGCCAGGCATGGTGGCATATGCCTATGATCCCAGCACTCAGGAGGCTGATGCAGGAGAATTGCCTCAAGTGTGAGGACAGCCTGGGCTAATTAGTGAATTCAAGACTATTCTGGAATACTGACTCAAAAAAATAAAAATTATAATGGAGAATGAACTTGATATTTTATAATTCCCTGTCTTTTCATAAAGAAGGCAAATAAATTTAGTTACAAAAATGTCAAACTTCATTTTATATATTGCTATACCAATCCCCAAAGTAGCAATTATTTATAAATTTAGGTTTGACTCTATGATCAGACTATGTATATACATATACCTTCCAGCCGTTATCAATGAAAAAATGACTACTCAAAATTGGCTGAAAATTGTACACAAAGTATTCATAAATAACAAAAAAATGAACCAATGATCAATTTTATATGTGGCTCAATAAAACAAATTTTCTATACTTTGAAAAAATTGTATTATACTAAAGGAAGAGAGTAATACTATTAAATCATTCCTCAACTGTCTTCATCAGTAACACTCTAATGTTTGAATACTTTTGAGAATTTTCTAAAGATCTATTCACTGATGTATTATTTTATACACATTTTTTTGCATAAAATACAATAATAGGAGGCACATATTGAGAGTATTCATATGCCAGAAATTTTAGAGTACTATAGATTCAAACATAAGTTACACTTGGCCTTGTCCTTAAAGAGTTTTCAAAGTTGTAACCTTATGATTAAATGTAAGACTAGACTAAACAAAGTGGATAGTAGCAGGAAAAAAATCATCCATAGAGAATTTCAGAAATTTTCAATTTCTATATTTTGTTTAGTCATTCATCATTGTTTTTATTTTTTTTGCTAAGATTTATCTTTTTTGCTGAAAGTTTTGTATAGTGAAAGCATATTTTCTTTAACATCTCTGAAAATGGTTATAATAGCCAATTTAAAATCTTTGTGACTTTCAGGGGGTTATTTTATTCAGTGATGATTGATTTTATGTTTTTCTTAAGACTGTTCTCTTTTATTGGTTCTTTTATATTAGTTGATATTGAATTGTGTCCTCTGGTAACAATAAATTATGGAATATTTATTTTTGTTATTTTTCTCTAATAGCTATTATTTCATTTGCTTAAATGAGTAATCTTGGCTGCCTTGAACTAAAAATTCTTGGATTTTAAACAGCAGTTCTGGTGTCCTCATTTCCTTTGTCCCTACATGAACTGATTATACTTCCACAAGTTTCTTTTTTTTTGAAGTTAGTAGAAATACAACAGAACAAGACAGAACAAGCCAATTGAGACAGTGCAGTGACTTTAGTACAGAACTTCACAGCAAGTTACCGGGATAACAGTAATAGGTACCATGGTATCTCATTATCTTCACAATAGTTGTCTAGTCAATTAAGTATAGCAAAATAAAACCAAAGGCAGAACATTATAAAATCAATCAAAAGAGAATATTGAATAGAATAAAGAAATTAATCATAATGAAAACAAAACTGAAAGCAACACTTGCTTTCAAAGAGAAGATAGAAGAGACCCCACACATTTGCTATGTTGCATACAGTCATCCTGCCAAGAGATGCTCAGACCTCTGTCCCCAGTTGCTAACGGGAGGGGTAGGTTTGGGATGTTCGATTCCAAGCGTGTGCACCGGTAGGCTCAAGAGACACCACTGGGGCTCCTCCTGGCTCACGCCAGAGGAAGGCACATACCAAAAGGGCAGGTGAATTGCTTCTTTGTGCAGGCTCCTGGGTTTCACCACAGCCTTCCTCAAGTTTTTGATTCAGGGACTACAGCTAACATTTATAATATTCCTCCCTTCAGCATTCAGAGTTATCCAACATTGGAGTCCCATTCAAGAAGTTTTTGCAAATGCCTATTACTTGAAATGTTTCCCGTATATTTTCCTGTAACAGTTTCAAAGCTTCATGTGTTATACTTGGATCTTTGATTTATTTTGTATTGATTTTGTACAGGGTGAGATAGGAATTTTATTTCAACCTTCTCCAGTTTTCTCTGCTTCATTTGTTAAAGAGGCCATCTTCAACAAATTTTTGCCCAGTTTGTGAAGAATAAGATGACTATAATTTGCATGGGTTTGTTTCTGATCTTCTATCTTATTGCATTTGTCAGTGTTTCTATTTTTATCTTGGTATGATGCTGCTTTTGTGACTATGGCTGTGTATTATATTTTGAAATTGGATAGAGTGGTGTCTCTACCAATGCTCTTTTCTAAGGAATGTTTTAGTTATGCTTTGTCTTTTATGATTCCTTGAAGACTCATTTTTCTTTTTTAAATTTTATTTAAAGAGAAAACAACAAAAAAAAAAACAAAACAGAAAAAAGGGTAGCAGCAATACAAAATTCCAAGGAAAACAAGAAAAGAACAAAAAACACTAAGAAATCATTGATAACTTACATACTGTCATCTTGGAAATATTTGTTCAAGTTACAAAGATAAAATATACAATGTACACATTCAAACAATGAGACTGCTAATAGTTCGGCTCCACGATCTAACAAAAACAATAATATGGTCATTTATCCTACACACTTAACCATACGTGCAATTATATCCTTTAGAGCACTTTCTTTTCCTCTCTTTTTTACAGTAGCAATTACACATTTTGGTTTTTATAACTCCTACAGTTCTTATTACTTTTTACACTAGAGAAGCCATGCGGTATTTATAAATATGATTCTTATTTATTTCACTAATGAGGATAGCTTCAAGTTGTCTCCATTTCCTTATGAACGCCTCAAGATCATCCTTCTTCATAGCTGAGTAATACTCCATTGTATAAAAATACAACAGCTTTTTCATCCACTATGCAGTTGATAGGCATCTTGGTTGTTTCCAAGATTTAGCTATTACAAATTGTGCTGCTGTGAACATGGGTGCACACATATCACTGTGATATGACATTTTTAGTTTTTCTGGGAAAATACCCAGGAGGGGAATAGCTGGGTTGAATGGAGATTCCACTCCTAGTCTTCTGAGAATTCTCCATACTGATTTCCATAGTGGTTGCACCAGTCTACACTCTCACCAACAGTAGAGCAGTGTTCCTTTTTCCCCAGCAGCCTCGCTAACATTTGTTATCAGTTGATTTCTTGATGGCAGCTATTCTTTCCTGAGTGAGATGAAATCTCAGTTTTGTTTTAATTTGCATTTCTCGAATGGCCAGTGATGGTGAACATTTCTTCATGTATTTGTTTGCTATTTGTATATCTTCATCTGAGAACTGTGTGTTCATCTCAGATGCTCATTTTTGGAAAGGATCTTTGAATTTGGGGGACTTGATGTTTTCAATTCTTTATATGTTCTTGATATAAGTCCTTTGTCTGAGGAGTTGCTGGCTAAAATTCTTTCCCATTCTGTGGGTTTTCTTTTCATTCTGCTGGTGACTTTTTTGAAGTACAGAAACTTTTCAATAATATTAGATCCCAGTTGTTGATTCTCTGAAGCATTTCTCGTGCAGTTTGCATTTTGTTCATGAATTCTCTGCCTACCCCTATGTCTCCAAGACTTCTACCTACCCTATCTTCCAGCAGATTTAGTGTTTCTGTTTTAATGTTTAGGTAAGACACATTTATTATGTTTTTCTGAAAAATACTTGATATTTTGATCAGGGTGGCAGTGAATCTGTACATTATATTTGGAAATATGGCTATTATAAGTATGTTAATTCTGTCAGTGTATTACCATGAAAGGTATCTTTTTTACATCTTCTGTAATTTTCATTGTGGACAACTTTAACCTCCTTGTTTTGTTACTTTATTGGTACATCTTAAAAAATGTAAATGGAATTTTTTCCCTACTTTTTTCCTCAGGGGCTTATCATTGGTGTATTGAAAATTTACAGATTTTTTGTGTGTTTGATTTTGTATCCTACCATTTTGCTGAATTGTCTATCAGATTCAAAAGTTGTATGGTTGGGTTTTCTGGTCTTCTAGTTAAAACATTCTGCAATCTGAAAATAAAAGTACTGTGACTGTTTTCTTTCCTATTTGTGTATTTTTATTTTTTTTCTCTTGCCTAATTGCTCTGGCTAAAATTTAAGTACTGTATTCAATAGGGCTGCTGAATGGACAACCTTACCTTCCTCTTGATTTTATAGGAAATGCTTATATATTTTCACTTTTCAGTATGATGTTGGGCATGGGTATGTTGTACATAGCCTGTGTTATATTAAGTTGCAGTATTTATTAAAGATGTTGGACTTGTGAAGACTTTTTCTGCATCTATTGAGATGACCATATGGTTGTCTGTATCCTTCATTTAATTTATATGTTTTATCATGTTCATTGATTTGTTTATGTCGAACTATTTTTGCATCTCTGATATGAAACCAGCTTGATCATGGCTGTGATACTGATATGTTTAATGTCTTGAATTCTTTGTGTAAGAAATTTATTGAAGATCTGTGTTTATCATCTTTGATGATGTGTTCATCATCTTTGTCAAGTTTTAGATGTGTTCATAATCTTTGTCATGTTTTAGAATCAGGGTGATACTGGCTGTCTATAATGAATTTGGAAGCGTTCTTTCATTTTCATTTTTATGGAAAAGTTTTAGGACCATAGCCATTAGTTCTTCCATAAAGGTCTCATATAACTAAGCAGTGAATTCACACAGTCCTGGATCTTTGTTGGCAGACTTCCACTTCATGCAAACATTGCCTTTTATTGTCTGTTCAGGTTTTTTTTTATAATCTTGGCTCAATTTTGATTGGCTGTGTGTCTCTAGAAATGTATCAATTTCTTCTAGATTTTCCAGTTATTGGAATATGTTTTCAAAATAGTTCCTAATGATTCTCTGGATTTCAGTCTTATCCAATGTAATATCTTCAATTTGCCACTTTTTTAATATCCTCATTTGTCTGTCTTTATTTACATAGTTTGGCTAAAGATTTATCAATTTCATTTTGCTATTCAAAGGATCAACTATTTCATTTTTTTATTTATGGATAAAATGTAAAAGAAAATTTCATAGCAAAATAATAGAACAGTAGTAGTTAATGCATTGCCTGTTTTTATTTTTAAAGTAGCTGCCTGAGTATAAGATATGGGCATAAAAACTTTTCCCATTGATACTAGGATTACAATGAACTAAGCAAAACTAATAATATAACTGACTTGTGTATTGTTTTGCCTTTTCCCATCCATCATTTCCCCTTTCCCCCATCCTAGTCTATTTTTACTTTTTCTCATTTTTTTAGTATTGTTCTTTTAAAGTGTATTTACTAATTTAAGTTTTCATCTTCATTATTCTTTTTGTTCTGTAGCTTTTGTGTTTGATTTCTCCTCATAAAATTGTTATAATTTCTTATGTCTGAAAGACTGTATAGTGCATTATTATTTTACTTACTTAAGAGCTGTTGTTTTTTTAATGTAGGTCCTTATAGCTATAAATTTCCTCTCAAAAATTTTTTTACTATGTCCCTCACATTCTGGTATATTGTTTCCATTTTATTTCATTCTAAGATTTTTAAAAATTTCTTCTCTAATTTCTGCAATGACTTTGTGCTAGTTCAGAGGTGTATTATTTAAACTCCATGTGTTCATATAGTTTCTGTACTTTATTATATAATATATATTATATATTATAAATATAAATATGTAATAATAAATATATTATATGTAATAAATAAATAATATATAATTATTAATAATGTTAAGCAATATATAATGAATATATATTATAAATATAAAATATGTCATATAATATAGAATATATGATATACAATATATGATATACGATATGCGATATGCGATATGCGATATGCGATATACGATATACGATATACGATATATGATATATGATATATGATATATGATATATAATATATAATATATATTTATAACATATATTATATATAATTATAATATATAACATATATAGTTCTTAGATATATATAAGAACTAGTATATATATTATATACTAGTATATATATATAAACTAGTATATATATATAAAATCTAAGAACTAGTATATATATATATATATACTACTTCTTAGATATAATTGATTTTCTGATGCTTGATTCTTTTCTACTAGTCATTAGCTTGTTTCTCTTCTTCCTATTTTTCAATATGATGTTTCTTTAATTATTCTCTGTTATACTGGTATAGTGGTTTCTCTAGTTTCTGCTTATCTTGAAATGTCTTTATTTCTTCTTTGATTCTGAAGGATGACTTCATTGAACATAATGTAGTTTCATCATTTGATATACCCCACTCTTAAAGCTTTTGCTGAGAAATCTGTTGTCATGCAGATGGTCTTGGCTTTACAAGTGATTTGAAGTTTCTCTCTTGTTCCTTCTGATATTCTTTCTCTGTTCTGTGTTTTTGACATTTTATAATATAACCTAGGTAATTTATTTCTAGCCATATCTGTTTGAGGTTCTAAATTCCTCCTTTACCTGAATGTCCATAGATTTCTCAAGATTGTGGAGATTTTCAGATATATTTTTACTAAATAAGTATTCTTTGTATAGTCTGTATTTCATAGCTCTCTTAAGTTTGTTCTTTTACTCATGTCCTAGATGCGCTGCATATTTTGCTCAAATTTTTTTCTTTATTCCTTGCTGAATGGGATATTATGCTGATCTATCTTCAAGTCCAGAATTTCTTTCTTCAGCTTGATCTTGGATATTGGTGTAGCTTTTTGTGTAAAGTTTTTTTAATTGAGCTTTTTATTTTCAAATTTTCTTTAGTTGCTTTTTTATAATCTATTTTTATTAAAATGTTCTTGCATGTCCTTTACTGTCTCCTTTATATCACTGCTTTTTATTTCTTTTATCATTAGTGTGTATTTGCAGTATATAATGATTACAATTATTGTGGAGAATTTGTGCATGTACATAACACATTTCAATTCTTTTTTTTTTCTTTTTTTATCTCGTACTCTGCTATTCAACTCTTGATCCCCTATTTTCAAAATTTCTATTTTCATCATTTTTCCTCAATAGTTTTTTTATTTCCTATCTTTTGAGTTCATTGATCATTTCATAATTATTCTTTTGAATACTATGGTATTTTATTAATTTCAATATTGTTGGGACCAATTACTGTACAAGTAAATAACTCTTGGAGAATTTATGTTGCTTCTTTTTTTCATTGTTCCTCAGATTCTACATTATCTGCACATCTATCAGAATGGAATTCTCTTAATCATTTATGAGATGGCCTTCTTAGGGAGAAGGTTGTTTTTTACCATGTGTCCTGGTTATCAATCTGTTGTGTGGTACTAAGTGTTGTCCTAAGAGTAGTTTGCTGTATATTTTCACTGTAGCTCCTTTGTGCTTGATTGATGTAAGTTTACACAGTATTTACTGTGTCACAACTTTAGGGGCTTTCTTTCTCTGCAACTTTTGCAAAGGTATCTTCCCTCTGTTAGGTAAAGAAAGTGTATTTCAAGCACCAGTATATGTGGAGCATGCCTTTTCTGGATTTTTCTTGAATTTTGTTGACAAACTATTGTCTCAAAGGTAAATGGTATAATCTTCTGAGATGTTTTGAAAGTGTATTTTGACAAAATCATCGTGCTTTTCTGCTGCTGTTTTGGGGGTAAATGTCCAAAATCAAAACATCAACCATCTCCCTTCCAGTTGTGCCTTTTTGGGCCCAGTTTGTTAGGTGGAGAATTTTATTACCCTAGTTTAGGTGAAAGTATGGTCAGAGTCAAGTCAGACAAAGTTGTGGCTTAAATCGGATATAATTCCTCTTATTGGGCTTAGTAATTAAGCCAGCAGTACAGCATCTACTCACTGTACTTATGTGCCAGACTCGATTCCCAGCATTGATTAGAGGGAAGAAAAAAAAAACCACTGGCAGTCTCCACATGTAAATAAATCTAATAAATCTAATCTAACATTTGCATGAAAACCAAATAAGAAAAATCGTAAGCACAACATCCATAACCCTAAGAAAAAAATTGTAGAAAAAATAGCATGCAATACACTAATAAGTTGCAGATTACGTTTATATTATTTTTGATTGCTTGTTTTTAAAAAGGTACTGGGGTTTGAACTCACAACCTCACTCTGTGTAATAAGCCACTGAGCTAATTCCCCAGCCCAGTAAGTTGAAGATTAATGAAACAATGAATAAGACAACACAGAAATAAGAAAATAAAAATGAATCACAGAAGTGATGAAAAAGGGGAATAAAAGAAAAAAGATGGAAGAAAAATGGAAAAGGCAAAAGAAAGAATAAGATAAAAACCCAAGGAAAACAGAGAACATTGAAAGTATACAGGAAATGTAAAGAAAATAATGAAAACTGGAAAAAAATAAGTAAAAGTATACATGATTGAAAATAGGGTAGGTGAGAAAAAGAACAGAACAAAAAAAATAAAAACTAAAACTAAAAACTAGTCAGAATCTCATCCTGCCTAAATGATTTGACTTGGAGAGAAAGTCTGCCAGGTGGATAATGAGAAACAACTATGATCTGTTTGCTTTCTCTCAGTTTGCATGAAACTGATTAAGGCTGTTTGCTTTCTATGCACACTTTTTTGTTGTCAAGCTGAGATACTGCTGGCTGCTTCCAGGATGTAGTTCCTGAGGATGGCTTTTCTGGGTAAACACAGGGTTGTGGCAGTGGACTGAGTAGCAAACAGGATCCCTCATCTCCAGGCAAGCCTCAGTGGCATCTAGAGTACACAAGACAAGTACATGTTTGTTCTACCTCCTCTGTCTGTGTGCACAGAAGTGTGAGAAATGACTGAGTGTCTGCTAGAAGTCCTTTTCCCTGGTCTTGGCTTGGCAGTCTTTGCACCATGCCAGGGAAGCACTGGGTTTCTCCTGAGCTGTTCATCTGTGGGGCCCATGGAGAAGCTTGTATTTAGAGTTCAGCTCTCTCTTTTCAATGCTTGTATATTGATGACTTGTGGCCTGTCCCAGTTGGCCATATCTTTAGCCCAGGTGATTCTAGACTATGCACCTGGGGGTGTGGCAAATGGTCAAATTCTGGTATGGCTCCTTGACAAACTTTAGACCATACGGGGAGCAATTAAGTCACTAAGTTCTATGATGGACATGCGGCCATAAGGACAAAGCACTCTATTTATTCCTCTCAAAAGCATGGTCTTCTACATGGTGCTTTCACTTCTAGTTAATGAGAGCATGGCCAGTTGCACTCTTTAATGCTCTGACCATTGTAGCTTATGTTTTTGATGTTACTCACAATTCCAGGCAGACTCTTCTTCCACACTCCCCTCAGCCAAGGCTGTCTCATGTGGCTTTATCCTACCCACTCAATGCAGCAAGACATCTGCTGTGAGGGAGCCATAATTGTGATTGCTTTGAGCCTTCAGCTATCTAGAGATTAGTTCCTAATAATAGAAACCCTGTAAAGATGCCTTTTGGTTATACTCCTCTGAGGATTTTCAGAGTTTAAAGTATGTTTTTTGTTGCAGGTGGAGTCACTTTCAGAACAAATGTTTAACCTTAGGAAAAAAAATTGTATGGCTTTTCCTCCATTGACAGACAGGGTCACCAACAAGCTTGTAATACTGGAAATTGTTTTCATTGAGCACCTGCCTTATGCTTTTGGCATTGTGTTATGAGTCTCCAAGCTAGGGAGACAGACTTGAAATTTTAAATTGTCTTATACCCATGCCTTTATTGTTTTCTCAAATTTCTATGTTGTTTAAGATATCCTTTTGCTTCTCTAGGGGTTCCCAGAATTGTTCCTCAATTTAGATGTCAAGGAAACAGTTTCTCCTTTTTTGGTTTGAAGGTTGTCAGTCATAGAGTTTCACAAAGATTACTTCTTCCAAGACTTCCCAAGATAATTTTCTGGGTGTAGCTTAACTGTAGGTTAGAGAAAATGTCATTTTCAAAATTTTATTTTTTTTCATTTTTTTTCTTTCCAAATACATGTTTGCAGTACATAATGCTCCCATTCCATGTGGAGACTTGGTACATGTGCATAACACTTCTTAGTTCTATTTTATAATTAGTATTTTCTTTTCCTGCAAATACAAAGAAACTTTTACAAAAATTTAGTTAGCTGTAGAAATTCTATAATTATTCTTTTGCATTCAAGGTTGTTCATCGGGACCTTAAGTCTAGTAATATTTTATACATGGATGAATCAGCAAATGCAGATTCAATTAGGATCTGTGATTTTCAGTATGCAAAACAACTTCACGGAGAAAATGGACTTCTCTTAACCCCATGCTACACTGCAAACTTTGTGGCACCTGAGGTATTCTTAAAAAGTTTTAGCATTTACCTTTCATACTTTTTCTTTAGTTAAATGTTTATGAAGTTGAGTATATGTTATGGCAGACAAGTTGAAGTTATTTTGTTCTTTCTCAACATGATGCTCTTTAAATTAGTGAATTCTAATAATGACTAATATAAGTATTCAGTCGAGTAACCAGAATCTAAACTCAACATAAATGTAATAAGCCAACTTTTATTCTATTGGATAATATACTTGATTCAGAATTATACCATTTTAGAACTGGTAGAAATGGTAATGATGGGCACAAATTTATCACATTATATATTCTAAATGAGGAAAATGAGTCTCCAGTTACTTGCATTGCTTATCCAAATACTTGCTTTACTTATTTATTCACTCTCCATTTATTATAAATGTCAATTCATTCCATAGATAATTTATATCAGTTAGTATTATGCACAGTGTATGGGGGCAGTGTCATCCCTGATTTGTTGGGCTCTGTAACTTTCAGAGGAGATAGTCTTAAGGGTTTTTTTTTTTAATGGTGGTTTTTTCTTAAAGGAAAACTATTGGTGTGTAGATTCTGGAGTGTTATGGTTTAGGTATAAAGTAACCCTCAAATGATTACATCAATACATTGCTACACTTATCAGTGAATTCATCATTTGATGAATTCAGTAGTTGGTGTGTTAATAGCAGGGGGGACTGGTTAGAGGGATAGGTCACTGGGAGCTTAACATGGAAGGGTATATCATATCCTTATGCCCACTTATTCCTTTCTCTTCCTGCTTCCTTGCCATTGTGGGTTAAACAGCTTTCCCCCACCATATCCTTCCACCATGGTGCTTTTGGCCTGAAAAAAAACTATAACTATGAGTCAAAATAAACCATTCCTCCATCAACTTGATTTTGTTGAGTATTGTGTTTCATCAATAGTTTGAATAATTCATAGGGGGACAAATCATGTCAGTTGTGGTTGGGGAGACTCACATACCAATTTCATATTTGGAAAGTTACAATCCTCAGATCGTGGTTGTAGAACTGTGACACTAGCACTTCTATAGCAGTGAAAGTAAGACTGATGAAAAATGAATCAGGAATGGCACCATACATATAAATTTCTTTGAAGTTTTGTTTGTAAATCAGGAACTGTTCTTACGCATTATGGGTAGTGTTATGGGTAGTGATAACCAGTATAAATTATTGAACTTTTAATACAAATCAAAATGCCTAAGCCTTCAGGTTTAAAAAATTAAATTTGCCATTTTCAAAGGAAAAGCAAATTAAAATAATTTGAGGATGAATTTCTCTCTCATATGCATATATTATCTACTAGCGTTTTCAGGCTAGCATTTCATTATACAGTTTTTAAGACAACTATTAGAAAAATAATTTTTCTAGTATTGAGAATAGAAACATAGAGGGAATCTTTCTAACATTTAAATATTATTTCAAAAATTTCTCAATCTTGCTTTAAGATATTAGTATCAAAGAACAAGAATAGTACCTGTTTTATAGGCTTTTTATGAGAGATTTCCTCTGTATAAGTTATGTGTATATTCAGAGAATGTGATTGACTGTATTTTAGTGAAATTCACAGAATAATGAATATACAAGATTTTTCTGCTTTATGTGGGATAGAAATTGCTTTTCAAAATAAAAATTGGAACACTGTTACAAGATATGAGGTATTTCCTCCTGGTGTATGAAATAGGGATTTGGACATAGAAGATGTTAGCCTTTCCAGAACATTTCAGTGATTTTATTATACAGGAGAATAGAATATTTGAGGTTAGGGCTCTTCTATTCAATGTAGGCTACATGGCCTTCATGAATGTTGTAACAGATTTATGCAATAGATGGAAGAATAGATTATAGAGTAACAGTTTCAATGGCCTAGTTGTTCATACTGACATAATTTTGTGGACCTGGACCTGGAACTCTGGGTATTATGGAAATTTCTTTTTTTTATATCAGGCATCAAATTGACAGCCCTGCACTTACTAAACACGAGCCTGAAGCACTGAGCTAAATCCCCGGCTGCAGAAATTTCTTACTAAAAACACAGTGAAGGGAATGTGTCCCAAATGAACATGTGTAAAATGGACCTTTAAAATAAAAAATATTGCATGTTGTCATGTCTCTATTTAGATCAATGATTAGGTAAACATTTTAAGATTAATAGTTCAAAAAAACATTTTAAATGTTTTTGAATGAGTGAAAATATAGAGTAGATTGCAGCTTTTTATCTTAGCAAACTTCCACTGTAGTAAGACAATTTTATCAGTGTAATTATGAAGTTTTTTAGGTGGGTATATGAAGATCACATCTGTATAACTACCTTATGAAATATTTTTGGTTGTTACTTTTATTTTTGAAATGCTTTCAAAAGTTTTATCAAGTGCTAAAGCCCTTGCTAACAACAAACATATTTCTAATTTGTTATAAATGAAACAGAGATCATTTTTTGGCAATATTTGTTGCTAAAATTTCAGACCTTGTCAAAAGTTAAAAGAAGTGTATAAAATGTATTGTTTTAAACTGTAATCCAAAATTCATCAGATAGTTGAAAGAACAATAGCATCTATGGGACTGTCTATTCATTATTTCATCACAGTGCATAAAGCTCCCTGATTTTCTAAGAGAAAGACTGATTATTGTTACTTCAACATTAAGGAAAAACATTCATTCCCTTTGTAGGATATGCATCATTTCAATTAAGCCCTTGGAATTTATTTCATAGATTTTATCTCTTATGTATATATGTCACAAAGGCTAATACATCTCCAACTTATTCTTTTATGAAGACAAATCCATTCTGTTATTCAACAGATTTATAATGCCTTCTGAGCACAAGTGTTCCTGAAATAATAAAGCTTATACTAAAGCTTGAGAACATGGTATTTACAGTTCTTGATAACATAATATTGAAATTGCTCCCTGAGACCCTGTTGTATGTTTTATTCCAAATATGAATTAATTCAAACTGCAAAGCAAAGGTAGTAAGAATTTCTGTGTATGTTCCTTTTGACAGATTTAAGAAGCCAAATGAAAGACAGGGTTATGGCATTAGCTCCTACATTATGACTATTTTTGTCTCTGTATTTAGCTAGATGCAAGTAAAAAAACATTGTGAAACACAGCCTTTGCACTACAGCCTTTGCACTACACATTTTTCATTCTTTCTAATTCTTTGCCTTATTTCCTTTTATGATTACATATTTTCACTATTTTAGGGCACTGAGACTAACTATAGAACAAAAGTGAACTGCCTCTTCTTCCGTGCAAAATGAGTTTAAGTGAATGGTAAATCTAAATCTAGGTTTTTGCAGTTATCCCTAATTAAGCAATAGGACACCTCCAGTGTAGTTCTTTTCTTCTCATAACCACGAAGGTTATGGAAATATGGCAGAGATGAGTGCTGTATATTCTTTTTTGAGACAGGGACTGGGTGACCCAGACTGGCTTTCAAATTCTGGATTCAAGTGATTCTCTTGTATCATCCTCTTGTCTAGTGGGTATTACAAGTGCGCACCACTGTGACCTGAAAGGCTATGTAAACCCTCACCTCTTCTAAGTAGTGGCCCTTAAGAGTGGTTATGCATTGAATTGTCAGGAAAGCTTTCAAAAACTTTTTAAGGGAAAATGTGCTTCCCTAGAACTATAAAAGGTGATGAGAAAGATACAGATAGAGTAAAAAAAAACAGTAGAGGTGTAGTTAATTCATAGAGCACACCGATTTACATTTGCCATGATGTGAATAGTATACTTCCACATTGCTATTTATTAGGGTTTTTGGAGTACCTACTTGTATTATTTTCTTAAGGCAGCTATATATGCTCGTTTTTATTTAGAGAAAAAAAGCAATCCAGAAAAGGTTAGAAATAATGCACAATTAAAAATAATAACACTAAGAAATCTGTAGCTTCTCAGTTTTGCTCATGTGTACTTATAAATACATTTAAGCAGGAAAAACACATTGTATCTTGAATTTTAAGTTAGTTATATACTTCTTATTAATGCCTTGTAATTTTCTGAATGAAATGTTAATATTTTAGCATTTTATCAATAAAAAATCCATACTATTATAAAATGGAAAGATGTTCCATGCTCTTGGCTAGGAAGAACCAACATTGTGAAAATGGCCATACTTCCAAAACTGTTATACAGATTTAATGCAATCCCAATGAAAATACCATTGACATACCTCACAGATCTAGAGAAAACACTCCTAAAATTCATTTGGAACCAGAAGAAACCTAGAATAGCAAAGGCAATTCTGGGCAATAAAGGCAAGGCAGGAGGCATTTCCTGACTTGAAACTGTACTACAAAGCCACTGTGATAAAATCAACATGGTACTCACAAAGAAATAGACCTGAGGATCAATGGAACTGATTAGAAGATACAAATATATGCACAAAGACACTCAGCCACCTGATATTTGACAAAGGGGCTAAACATGTTCACTGGAGGAAGGATAGCCTCTTTAATAAATGGTGTTGGAAAAATTGGCTCTCCACATGAAGAAGACTGAAACTAGATCGATGCCTATCACCATGCACAAAACTAAAGTCTAACTGGATCAAAGACCTAAACATTAAAACAGAAACATTAAATCTATTAGAACATAAGGTAGGTAGAAATCTTGAAGACATAGGAGTAGGCAGAGAATTCATGAACAAAACACAAAATGAAGGGGAAACACTTCAGAGAATCAACAACTTGGTTCTCATATTATTGAAAAGTTTCTGCACTTCAAAAGAAATCACCAGCAGAGTGAAAGAAACCCCACAGAATGGAAAGAATTTTAACCAGCAACCTCTCAGACAAAGGACTTATATCAAGAACATATAAAGAACTGAAAAACACCCCCCCCCCAAATTCAAAGACCCTCTCCAAAAATGGGCAGCTGGGGTCAGGGATTTAGCTCAGTGGCTTAAGCGCCTGCCTGGC